>LIAE01010298.1:121850-208773 GCA_002287525.1 Diploscapter pachys | reverse complement strand
TCTCAGTTTTCAAATGTATTTCATTCGAAGTTTAATAAAGCTTGTTTTTCTTCTTCAAAAATCGAATCTAGCTTCATCCAACGCTTAGATATTATCATACATTTAATCACGCTGACAATCTTAGTACTCATTACACATTGTCTGAGTTTCAAATCTCGATATCCCAAGTAGTTTTCAATGGATATACTTCAACATTGAATAAGGGATTCATTCTCTCGCAATCTCGATTCATATCCTTTGCATTGCTTTGTCCTTGCATTTGGCCTCTTGTTGCTCCTGCGTTGTTTCGGTTTAATAAAAGGTTGATTAGCACAGCTGTTCACTTGTCAGTCTTTTCATCTCTAAATTCTTGTGTCTCGCCAAATTTCTGCATCTTTTCCCCATTCAATTCTCGAAATCTTATTCCTCTTCCAAAAATTTATCTCTAAATTTTCTGCTTCTTTCGTTCAAAAATTTTCAAATACCCACCCTGACCTTTTCACTGACTCTAGCATGCTCTATCTTTCTGTTCTGCTGCTGCTGCTGATATTTTCCTTCTGACATCCTTATCCCAAAAATCACTCTCAATCTCATTCATCCGTTTTACTTCTTTTTTATTTTACAATCACTTCTCGCACCTCAATTTTCCTCTTTCATTGATATTTCTTCTCGTGTGCGATCATAAAACGTCTGATGAGATTTCATCATTCGCCTATTCTCCGTTCTTTTCCAATTTTCTGACTTCGAAAAGTTGTTGTTCGTCTGAAATTTTACCTTCAACAGATACGAGTCATTTTGCAAAAATTCTCTATTTGTTGGAACGTTTTTTTTCCGATCATAATACGTACACTTCTGAACAACTAGCAAAGACTGCCTAGTGGAACTGACTTGGTTTCGGCAGTACGGATAATTCAACTGTAGCTCGCGTTTCAATGATTTGCACCGATTTATTTCCGTATTTGCTGAAGATCGGTTGAAGAAGCATTTTTATAAATTCCTTCTGCAAAAACTAACACCTCTTATGAAGACCACTTTAATTGACAATTCAGAACTCTTCTTATCATTTAGTCGTCACCCTTTATCGTAACAATTTTGTCAAGCTCAGACTCGGAACCGACTTTAAATAAATTTTTCAGAAGATAGATTTTCAGAAATATGTCGATCCTGATAAAGAACGGAACGGTAGTGAACGAAGATGGAATGCACAAGGAGGATGTGCTCATCAATGATGGAATCATCGTGTATGAATTTCTATAAACCACGAAAATTCAGAGAGAGAATATTTCAGCGCAGTTGGCAAGAACCTCGATGCCCCGGAGAACTGCCGAGTCGTTGATGCAACTGGTAAATTAGTGATGCCAGGTGGAATTGATCCACATACTCACATGCAGTTGCCGTTCATGGGAGAGGTGAGTGACTTCGAGAGTTCAATGAGTTGTGCACAATGATAGTGCAAAAATGAAAGAGAATGCTTGACCATCAGCATTTAGGTCGCCGTCGACGATTTCTATTCTGGAACTCGGGCAGCACTGGCCGGAGGCACGACTATGGTTTGCTACATTAAAAAAAAAAGTCAAAACAATGAGCTTTTTAGATTATCGATTTCGTGATCCCAGCCAAAGATAGCACACCGATTGAAGCGTACAAGACTTGGAGAGGATGGGCTGATCCGAAGGCGAGATCGATTTATCATAGAGAAGCATTGCCTATTTTTCACACGATTTAGGTCTGCTGCGACTACGCTCTGTCGATGGCAATCACTACATGGAACGACAAAATTAGAGACGAAATGACCGAAGTCACTAAGCCGGAATATGGTACACTTTGGCTAAAAATGAATTCAGGGGGAACAAATTTCCAGGAATCAACTCGTTCAAGTTCTTCCTGGCCTATTCCGGCATGTTTATGGTTCGCGATGAAGAGTTCTATCAAGGTATGAAAAGTCTCTCTAAAACTAATCAATAAAAGATTTTAGGGATGATGCACTGCTCGAAAATCGGCGCCCTTGCTCGGGTGCATGCTGAAAACGGCTCGGTGATTGCGGAAAAGGCAAAGGCACTGCTCGCACAAGGCGTCACAGGTCCGGAAGGACATACACAGAGCAGGCCTGAGGAGGTTGAGCAGTTTTTCTATAATAAAGAAAGCTAAATTCAGCTAGAAGCAGAAGCGACGAACCGTGCTTGTGTTATGGCTTCACAGGCAAACTGCCCTCTGTACGTGGTTCACGTCATGAGCAAAGGAGCTGCCAGAGCCATTTCTTATCATCGATCAAAGGGTACTTCATATTTTTCAACGAGCTTCATGAAAATATCTTAGGTGCCATAATTTTTGGCGAACCTATCGCAGCGGGTCTAGGAACTGATGGACATCACTATTACGATAAGGTATCGCTTTTCTTCTCATAACATTTTTCAAGCTCCATATTAGGACTGGCTTCACGCAGCTCGGTATGTAATGTCACCACCTTTGAGTCGAGATAAATCTACACCTGAGGCATTGATGGATCTCTTGGCCGCGTAAGGATATGAAATATGTCGTACTTTTTGATAATAACGATTTTAGAGGTGAACTTCACCTGACAGCAACAGATAACTGCACGTTCAATTGCCATCAGAAGGAGTTGGGCAGGTATGTTTCAAGGAGTACGTAAAATTGAAAATACCTTGTGAACCATAGTAGACATGCGTCAAACGTTGAAACTAAAGCTACCTAAATGTTTCTCAAATAATAATAATAATAATAATATCTTTGATGTCTGAAAAGTAATCTCACAACTAATTCATTTAGAAGTGATTTTACGAAAATCCCGAATGGCGTGAATGGAGTAGAGGACAGAATGGCAGTCGTTTGGCACAAAGGTGTCAACGCGGGAAAAATCGACCCGATGAGATTCGTCCAGATTACGAGGTTTTATTTTCAATTTCTAAAAATGCTAAAAATGTTATTTCCAGCTCAACCGCCGCAAAAATCTTCAATCTTTATCCGCGTAAGGGTAGAATTGCCGTAGGTAGCGATGCGGATATTGTTATTTGGAATCCGACCGATATGAAAATCATCTCCAAAAACACTCATCATCACGTAAGTTTTGAATGTAGAAAAAATCGATTTTCTTTAAATTTTAGGCCTGCGATTTCAACATTTTCGAAGGGATGGAAGTCCGAGGCTTCGCGGAAACGACGATTTCGAGGGGAAAGGTCGATATATTTTATAACCTACATCGATGAATTTCTCCGTTATTAGGTTGTCTGGGAAAACAATGAACTTCACGTGGAAGCTGGAGCAGGAAAATTCATACCCGCTGAGCCGTTCTGCCCTTATGTTTTTAGCTCTGTACCGCAAAGAGCGAAAGTAACTATTGAAATTTTAGGACTTTTTCAAATATTATTTCTAGATGATGGCTCCTCGAATGGTGGTTAGAGAGCATGAGAGAGTCGCCGAAATCACGATGAACCAAGAAATTCGGGCGCAGAATCAGGAAATGTCGACGTGATAAATAAAAAGAATGAAATATTCATGGATTTTATAACTAGCCATATTTTAAAAGTGCCATGCTAACAAAGTTGCCTAATTTCGAATGTAATTAAAATTTTATGGAACGTATACATCAAATTTATCGACTATTTTATTTCAAATGATTATAATCATCGTTTGAAACTTGTCACTACTTGGTTTTTGATTAGACGGTGCACAATGATCATGACTTGATTCGACTACATAATAAATTGAATAGGCAAAGATATTGTGACTAAATAACTGATCAACTAGAGTATGGAAATAAAAATAAAACCGTTTAGAATTGTGATATTGTAAATGACTGATAACTTGAAACGAAATAAAAGGAACTTCTTCTTTCTCATCCCTCCTTTGAGCATTGCTTGTGTTGGAGATCTTTATTTTTTTCTTTGTCCCTTAATCAAAATTAACGAGATTTTCGCAACAAGCACTTTGTCTCATATTGTCCTCTATCTATAATGATATAAATTAATCGACTAATTATCGATAATTGTCTTAAAAACGGTAAAAACAAAGAAATCGCCTAATAAACAAATGCTCGTCTCTCGCGCATCCGAGGTACATAGAAGGGGGAAGGAAAAGAAACACGCTCCTTTTATCTCGTCTCAAGTAGTCATTGATTCACAATGAATATCTATTCTTAGAAATAATTAGATAAATTTCACAGATGAGCAAAGTTAAAGCGGAATCTCAGAAAAATTGCTGGCAAAAAGCGTCGATGAAGGGGAATTGTCATTCGAAAAAAACTAATATTAAAAATTCAAAAAAGACTATTGTTTTAAAATTACATAAATACGTGGCATTTCTTTCCTTTTTCTAATTTGATTATACGATCAGATTATTATCGCATTCTAGAAGCTCTATAATTGTAGCTGACGATAATTTTGTCGAGTTAGATAAATTAAGATAAAGAAGAATATCAAAGAAAAAAATAAAGATGAAATAATAATAATAAAATGCTACCTTTCGTTCCGAATTTGTATGCTTCAAATCTCATTATTTCATCAGTCCCAACTCCTTTGCTTCTCGCTCGGCCCACTTCTTCAACTCTTCCACATCCTCTATGGGAGATTCCTCCTCGCCGCAAATCGCATCGATGTAAAATGAACCTGTCAATTCTTGAAATTAGGAAAAAGAACAAAAGAATTTGTCTACGTTGCGCAGTGAGCTTCTCAAACTCGTCCTCGTTGTCAGAATTATCGGCGGATTGAGACGTTCCTGAAAATTAATCTTCTTTTTCAAAGAAAAATTATGACTGATTTGGCATGTTTCAGAAATATGGGATAAGAATTGATCCCCAAATAATGCATTGGTTTATTCACAACTCCCATTAACAATACAAAAATGTCAAGAAAATGAAAATGCGGCATAGAAGTTCAATTTTTCATCTACGTTTCAGAAAAAAGAAATCAAATTCTGACCCATTTTGAGTACACTCGGACCCTCACTAGGCAAGCGGACAAGTGAAGAATAGTCGCTCAAATCGACCACGACTCGCGAGCCTCGCACACTCAGAGAGGACGACTCGGCTGCTGTTCCGCCGATTACGATAGTTATTTGGGGCTTCTGAAAATTTGAATATTTTTGTGGAAAAAGGGGTATTCTAATTCTCAATTCATAAATATGGAGAAAAATCTCACATTATCGCCCGATGGGAAAGCCTTGATGAAATTCTGGATGGCTTCCGTCGTAATCTGGAAAAAAACATTTTAGTCATTTTTCTTATATATTTTGTACGCTGAGATATGCTTTAGATTTTTAAAAATCAAAAGAATTATTAAAAATCAGTATTTTCAAAAGGAAAAAATGAATCTGAAATAATTACCAGGATAGAGCCGCTCAAATCGACGTGTTTGACGTTGTGGCACTTGGCCATTTGGAAGACAGCGTCATTCGTCAGGAAAGTGCAGTTCCTGAGCTGAAGCAATTCGAGCTGCTTGCAGTCTGTCAGAATGTCCCAGATCGAAGACGAAGAAACTGCAGCAAGGAATGAAACGTCCAACTCAAAATAGAAAGATATACTTCAGGGAAAGGACAAAAATGAAATTAGCATTGAATGATAATATGTCGATTTTCTCATTCTCTCAATTTAAAAGTTATACTGAATTCGGAATCCCGATAAGTTTCAAAATTAATGAAAAAAATCTCAGAAGTTAATTCACAATATTTTTACAAGTCGTATGCAATGATAGAGAGAAAAGACACGAATTATCACTTGCCAATATCAATAACTTGAAACATACAAATAGATGGAAATGATTTTACCTGACTGAGATTGGTCAATTTGGAAATTGAATTGATTCCCTTGGCAGATATGCTCTGGTCAGTGCCTGCATTCGCGAGACTCAACGCTGTTAGACTCTTCAGTTCGCAAGAAATCGCTTCCAGCAAACGATCGTCCACCAACGGGTTGAAATCCAGACTGAAAATTTTTTCGTTTTTAAAATATTTTCTGAAATCATAGAATGTTTCAGGAAGATTTCATATTCAAAAATACGGGAAATTTACAATAGGAGCAAATTGAAGAGAAACAACGATAAAATAATATCCGCAAATTTTAAAATTAAGGAAAAAACTGACGCCAATTCCGTAAGCGAATGAATATGTGAGATGTGGAGCAGTCCAGTCGAAGTCAGAGCTGAGAATCTGTCGCCGCACAGGGTCAGGGCCTGCAGATCGGCCATCGTGCGAGAAATCATGCTCAAATTTATCATTTTATAATAGATGGATGTAGCCTAATAGAGTACTAGAAGTTTCTAAACTATTTCAGATATTTGTGGAATATATCAATACCGTTTTATGTTTTAATGCAGAAAAAATATATCAACAGTCATCTCTGATTTTGATAAGATAGTTTTATGCTTGAGTAAAATCAATATCAGGGAAATTATTCCTATTCAAAATGCGGATGAAACACTTCATTTGGTTGCTGGAAAGCTACCTCAAATTCTCGTCGCTGATTCTGTAGCATTCATTGGCGCGCAACTCCTTGAGTCCTGGTGCGAAAGTGCACAAATCTTCGAATGCCATCGCGTCGATTTGGTAAGAGCCGTCCAAATACAACTGAAAAATAGTATATTTGCAGAAAAAGAAGTTTCAAAATTTCACGCAAGTTCGATAAAAATCTTGAACAAATGTTTTTGCATAAAAATCTAGACCTCACAAGTTCTCCAGGAAAAGTAAATTTCAAAGTCATCCGAATCTCTACCTGTTCAAGTTCAGGTCCGACTAGTTTGAAGCACCTGCCGTGAAGTCTCCGCGCGCCTCGGAAATCCACGAATTTCACGCTTCTTCCGCAGCCCTTGAGCAAGAACCAGAACGCCTGCAAAATCAGAATATTGATTATTTTCGCGACGAAAAATACCTTATCCGAAGCATTTGCCATATCGATGTAGGAGATCTTCTCGAGTGTCGGCAGGGCTTCGCTCAACTCGTTCAGTTCGGAGGGGGACGATGCCAGGCCAGATATGTTCAGCTGAAAAACAACTTTCCTCAATTTTTGAACTTGTTATATTTTTCAAATTTTCAAAAGTTCCAATGCCAAAAATCACCCTTGATTCATATATGTTTCATAAATCTAAAAAAAAATTCGGTCGATTAAAGCAAGTAATGACACTGTTGTAGCGCTTTCACAAAAATACCGAATTTAGAAATAGCTTAAACAAGTTTACATCTTTCAAATTAGGACAGAGTGAAGAAATCAATTGGAGCGCCGAACCGTTCATGAGGTGCGAGATTCCGGATAAATTCAAGGACTTCAGATATAAGCCGCCACGGCGTAACAGGGCCTGCAAAATAAACTATTGTTTTCAAAAAAATCATTTCAAAATTTACCTTCAAATGACTATTCCTTATGGATCCCTGGCCTTGGAAAAATCGTGCAAATCCATAGGTCTCCCTAGCGAGAATCAGCGTGTTGATGTGGGACCAGGACTAAAATTTAGAGATAGCTACTCGAATTATCAGATAATTAAGGCTGTTAAAAGTGAATTACACTCATAGACAACTCCATCCATCGCTTGTTGACCATTTCACAGCGAATCGTGTCGATGATGGGCAGGAAGGAAATGATTCGCTCCAAAACTTTGTCAGGCAGCGTGTCGAGGGGAAATGGCTGAATATGGAAATTTTGAAAATCGATTTTTTTTTTCAATTGATACCTTTAGTATCCTTCTTAGAAAGATGAATTATTTTACTTGAAATTGGTTCAATGTTATATTTATCCAAGTTTACAAATTAGTACTTCATTTATAATTTTCGTGAAACATACAAAAAAAAATTACCGAATTTCCCGAGGCAGAAATTATGGATGCAGTTAAAGATTGAGTGGATGAAGCACGAGAAATCGAGGCTCCTTCGTCTGAAAATAATCGATTCAAAGAGGTCCATGTAAATTTATCCAAGCTTTTCTTTCTTCAACTCTATCAAAATCATTACTCTTCAAATTTTTGCGAAGTTTTAAAGAACTAGGAAAACAGTAGAGCTAAAATACCTTTACTATCCTCAGCCGGTATGATCATAGCGCCTTTCGCGGCTTTCTTCCTCGATGAAGAATACTGAAATTTCGAAATTATTTGAAACCTTAAAAATGTATATTTACTGCAGAAACATGCATCACTTGGTCGTACAGCTTTAATTCCTCTTCTGTGGCGCTTTTCGCTTTGTCCGCGTCTTCTTTGCGTCTGAAATAAAAAATAACATTTTAAAATCAGACTTGAAATTATTTGAAAATCATGAAAATTTATCTAGCCAAGATTTAAAAAAAATTAAACTAAAGATGTTTTACTTGAAGACAATGACAGCGGATCCGCAGTGCTTTGGATTCTTCGGCAGCGTCGCGAAAACGGAACGTCTCTCGGCGAGTGGCAACGAGCAGGTGCTCACCTGAAATATGTTAACCCTTAATTTTTCTTTCATAAATGCCAATTTCATGATATAGGCAAAGATAGGAAAAATAGTTTACTTGTTCGTCAGATGTCAGTTTGAAGTCAATCATACTCAATTTCAAGATAGTGCTCATTATAGAAATCGAAGATTCAATAATTTGGCTACATTTCTCATCTTCTATGTAAATATAGAAAAAATCGAAAGCCTATTCAACCGAGCTCATACATGAATATTTTATCGAAAAAAGAAGACAAATACGCCCACCTTTCCAAACTGGGAGAAGAAAGACTGGAGCTGTGTTTGAGTGACTCGCGGAGAAATGTTTGAAACGACGATTTTCCTGTCGTCTTTCGAAGCTGCTTGAAATGCCAGGGCTGCGTCGAAATCTGCATTTTTCAATGAGAATAGAATTTGTACAAATTTTACCATCAGTTTCGGAAGGATCCATCCTCTCTCCGTCAGCGAGCAGCATCGGCAGAAGACGACGATACTTCATGAATTCCACAGCGGAATGAGACCAGGTTCTTCTGAAAAGTCAAAGTCAGAACTGATCGAAAGTTGAAATTTAGAAATCGAATTCCAAATTTTTGCTAGTCAAAGGGAAAACAAATGAGTTTCTAAAAATAAAAGACGTATAAAAAATACCGTAATTTGCCGATGCTGAAGAATCTGGCCCTGGTGACGAACTGTTGGAAAGCCTCGGTTATGTCGTTCAGGCCCTTGCTCTCCAGATTCTGGCCATGAAGACGGCGCAGCGCTTTGAATGTCGTCTGAAATTTTAAATTCCAACAAATGACTATGTTTCAGCATTTCGATATTCTCGAGAGAATTTATGCAGTCCGATGTTCTTTAAACTTTTACGGAAAATAAACCAATTTAAAATATATATATATATATCACTTGAAAAAAAGAAATTTTCAGTCTTCTCAACTCTGAAAATAAGTTTTCCAATTTCTATAACTTATCGACTAATTGTCGTTATGGCTTTGTCAATGCCGAGTCTATTTACCAAAAATAATCGATTATTTCAATTTCAAAAAGGGCCGTCTGACCTGGCTTCTCCCAGCAAATCCGCCCCGTTTGAAGGCCGAGTCCTCGGGCGACTTGAAACTCGAACCGAAGCCGCCCAAGTTCATTTTTTCCTCGAACAGTTTTCTATTTTCACTGCATCAATCAACTTGAAATCACCCTGAAAACCCTGAATTTCAGCGAAAAAAAGACAAACAGTAGGTAAAAAGAGCAAAATACGAACGATCGTTCGACGAAAAATCGATAGTGGTAGTGGGTTTGGCGCATTTCTCAGTGCACCAAAAGCCTTCCCCCTTTCACCAATGAATGCATTATTGAATAGCCACAGCAGGGGGAGGGGAGAGATGGGAAAGGAAAACGGGGAGTCACGAGCGGGAGTCGCACTTTCACAACCCGTCGATTTTCCCGCACTTTTATCGATTTTTTGAAAAATGTACTCACCTTTGATCTCCGTAAAAACCATCATTTTGAGGAAACATTATGGAAGATGAGAGACGAATGAGAAGCCAGTCACTTTGTAGTGTCTTTTGTCAGCAAATTATGTGAATTTTGAATTTTTCTCTCGAATTTATTGATTCTTTGTGTGTATCACTTGCCTTCTTTTGTAAAACATCATTTTTAAGGAGTTGCTTGAAATTGGAGAGATTTTCCATGTTTGTCGTGATTTTTTTTTATTTTTAGAAATCGATTTTTTTATTTCGTAGATCCAAAATGGGCAATTGTCTGCCGCGATTGCTCAGTTTCGGTCGGGGCAACATGGAGGGGACACCCATGCGGAGGTTCGTTTTCACAAATAAACTAAATTTACGACATTCGGATTCAGAAGCCCTTCAACGTCGTCGACGTCGAGTCAGGACGGTCCGATGAGCTTCAGCAATCCCATGATGCTCTCGCAAAATGTGAGATTTTTCTAAGAGGATGATTTTGAACATTCGTTTCCTAAAGAAATGCTTATTTTTGGCAAAGTTCATGATTTTATTTTATTTTTTTAATTTAGAGCCCCTACGTCTCTCAACTCTACGCCGCGAATGTGCGAAGGCAACGGCAGGCCAATCAGCAAGAAAAGGTGAAACATTTTGAAAATTCTAGAAAGGACTGGATGAAATTTTCCAGGATCTGGAGGCTGCGAAGCAAAAACGAATCCAGGGACTTCTTGAGCAGATCTCTGCTGACATTTTCACTGAGGACATGAAGGCTGCTGAGTGAGTTCTAGAACATTTTTTCTTAAAATTTCGATGGTCTTTGAAAATTCTATTCTTGAAAAGTATTTCTTGAGCACTTCTAGAAATGAAATAATTTTCTACAATTCCTAAATCCATTCCAGATGTGCGATTTGCATGATCGACTTCGAGCCGGGCGACTGCATCCGTTTCCTGCCCTGCATGCACTCTTTCCATAAGGACTGTGTTGATGAGTGGCTCCATAAGTAAGAAATCTATTTAAAAAATCGTCTAAATCCTTTCCCTGAATTATTGGAAAATGCGCCTAGTCTAGTTTCTAGTTGAAATCGTGTCGTGTTGAAAGACGAAAGGGTTAACTTTTCCGAAAGCCTCGTTGATAATCCTCAGAAAGATAATTTCTGATTTTTATTATCTAGGAAAGTCCTATCGGTGTTGAGGAGGAATATTCTTGAAGAGAATGAACAAGTTTGAAATTGCAAAAAGCTGTTCTTTCTAAGATATTATTCTGAATGTTTGCAGATCGTTCACGTGCCCGTCGTGTCTGGAGCCTGTCGACTCGACGATTCTCTCCTCACTCACCGCCCACACGCAGCAGACATTCCAGGTAGATTATTTGATTTTTTGTTGTTAAACTCTATCAGTCAGTAATGCCTTTACTGAACATATGAATTTTGAAGTAACTTGTAATGTTTTGAAACATACAAATAGCGAGAAAATTGCTAGAGTTAGTCCTAGAAAATGTTTCTTTTTCTTTAAGTAAGTTACCAATAAATGACTCTGCATTGATAAAACATTTTTACAAGAATTTCGAACTTTCGTGAAATACACTTCGAAAATTTATTCAAGCCTATCTTTTTCAAATCTTTATTCGGAAAATACTCGAATTTCTTGGAACACCTCTAGTTCTTTTGAAAACGTTCTCTTTTCCAGGATCTGATGCAATCGAGTCAAGAAGCTTCTGTCTCTGCGTCCTCTGCTCAAACTGTCAACAAATAAATTCGGAATTCACCGAAAAATAGTCTCAGGACGAAAAAACCAAGAAAACACGAAACGGCAACTTGTCAATTTGAAGGAAATCGCCAAATGGGTACGTCTTTAGAGCATTTTTATTTTAAAATTCTATTTTTTTGAATTAGGAGGTAATTTATCATAAAAATATTGGATTTAGAAAGAAAAAAAAAAGATAAATTATCACTGATAATGAATTGATACGATTACAGTACCCTTATTTTTTCTTTCTCCTCACTTCTCCTAATTCAGTAGGAATTAATATACTGAAGCATCGTCTTTTTTTAGTTTTTGAGGTTAATGAGTCCGTTTGTTGGGTATTCCATAACTTATACAGATATTATCACTTTTTAATCGTAACAAAATTATCTCGTTCTCGTTTAACTTGGAAAAAATGTTAGTAACCAGAGAAAAATGTATAGATTTTTATTACAGAATATACTTTGGTTACCAATGTTATTACAAATCTTATTTTTAATTAACTGCTTATCCATTTCATTCGCTCGCGCGCAATTTCTTTCATTCCTTTTAAACGTTTTAATGGAATCTTTCAGTTTCCCACTATTAACTTTTTCAAGCAAAATTGAGCATTCTCTGAGATCTTAAAAATTAAAAATACGCCATTTTACTATTAGTAAAAGTCGAGCAAAAAGTTATTAGTTTTCCCAAGAAATAGTAAAATGACTTGATTTTTCATTTTCCAATCATTTTTTCGTGATTTCTCTGTACTCTGGCCCTATTTTTATCCAATGGCATTGCTAGAGTTGCAGAATGATTTTCATTTCTACATTTTTGTATCTATTTGTGTACGTATTCTCCATCGATTCTCTTCAAACCATTCTCTAGTTAATTCCCCCTTCTAAACCGGTATAGTCTATTGTCAAGTGGGCTGATGATTCAATGACTGCCTTCTTTCCTTATTCTTCAACATTTGAATTACGAGAGACGTAGAGTAATTTTCGAGAGATTATAAATAGTTGAAGAAAAATAATTTGGGAAATCTTAATTTTTATTTTAAAAAAAAACCAGAAAATTTTTGGCTCTCTAAAAATTCAAAGAAATTGGGAAAAGTCGAGTAAAATTGCATCATTTTCTCAAAAACAATAGAAGTTTATACGTGACCGCTAAATACAGCTTCTTTGTCAGAAAACAAGTCCGGATATTCATTTATTTCATCATTCTCAATAGTCCGATTTTCCCGCTTTCACTAATCTCTTTCCTAACCGAGCTTTTCCTCGGGAATTTCGTCATTTCCTCGTGATTTTGCGTCATTTCTCGTGAATTTCTATTTCAGACGTATTTTTTGGGTTTTGGAAACTTCTCACATTTTTCTTACTTTACAATAAATCCTATTTTCAACCTATTCATCATTAATCGAGAAATAACGCAGAATCATTTATCATTTCATTTCATTTCGTCATATTTACTCGAGTGTATTTATTACATTTTTTTGTGTAAAAATCACCGTGGGCTTTGTCGTCGGTAGTGAAATTAATCGTCCTTGTCAAGCATAAGATGTGAATGAAAATAAATTTCTTTAAGAAATAATTGATTTTCAAAAAATTATTTATTTTTCCAGAAAAAAGCGACTTACAACAGTCAATTTCAAATAAAAAAGGCAAAAGCGCGGAAGTAAAATTTTCAGTTCAATTTTAATTAGATGCACAAAATGTCTGTTATGAAACAAGGCGAAATTATTATGGTCGGTTTCAGTCTTCTATTTTTCGTCATCGTTGAATAGAATTTTAGGAGTTTTAGAAAGAAAAAACTCAACGATCTTATATTCCAAAATAAAACTACAGAAAAGAAGGCGGACTGGGATCGTAAAATCAAAGTCATTTTCATTCTATGATGAAACATAGACGCTAAATTTGGCCTGGATATTTCACAATTATGAACCATCAATGTTGAAAGTTCCTGTTTATCATAATCTCTGAAAATTCCGCTTCCAAGATGAGTAAGATTAAGATTGTTTGAGTACATTTTCAATAAAAGGGACCAAGTATACCCACATCAAGTAGGAAATCGTAAAAATTGTATACATCCTATCAGTTCAATTTCAATTTTCAAATCAAGAAAATCAAAGAAAATCCATAAATCAAACAAACACCCATATGTGGTAACGCGCACAATTTTGCAAGGGGGCTTTCTTATCGTCGCTTTAGACGCAGATTTAGGGGCACTCACAATAATAAATGACTTGAGAACTGGCAATTAGAGGGATGATAAATAAAGTAAAAGTCGAAAAGGTTAGATTGTCACCGTTCTTAGGAAAAATGGAAAGTAAATTCTACAGAGTTGAGCAGTATTTATGAAAAGTGAAAATCGACGAATAAAAATTGGCTCAAATTTGTAGAACTATCAGATTTTTGATAAGTTGATAAAAAGAAAAGAGTTGACCTACTTTGTTAAGCCTCTGCTCATCTTACCCAAATCTGTCCTCTTGTCTTGTCTATTTTCCAGGAAGCCCGCAAACGGAGCATTCATCGCCCTCGTGCGTGTTCTCGAAAGTGCAGTTCTTGCACGCCCACTTCGCAGAACCGCCGCCGAAGGATTGGTCTGGAAATAAAAAAAATGCTTCGAAATTCATATGTAACGAATTGGAAAATCTTTGGTCAGTGGCTTATTGTTAGAGATGGGAGTATTATAAATAATAATATGCTTTTGTTTCAGAGATTTAGATATGTTCCAGAAAGAGAATATTACTTGAGAAGCTGAAAAATATGCTGTGTGTTAACAATTTTTCTTCTTTCAGAAATATAAGATGAATTTTTGAATAATACCTTTTAGTAAGTTTCAAAATGATTATTTATTCATTCAAAAACCCACACAGTTGCTAATGAAGAATATCAACATGTGTACAGAATGATGGCAACTTATCTTTCAAGAAAACTAAAGCTACACATCGCGATAGGGGGAAGTTGTAATGTTTATAGTATTGCACTTGAAAAAGTTCGATTTTACACAGTAATCAATTGAAAAGAACTAACCAGCAATCGTTCCCTGTTCGTCGTGGACAGCCCTGCTGAGCGCGACCAGCTGCTGCCAGTTCACGTTCTCGCTCGCCCAGTCCATCGCCGCGCCTCGGTCCTGAGACGCCACAGCTTGGCATAGCGACTCAAAAATTATCATAAGCTATTTTCTTCAAAGACATTAATTAATCGGCTCAATTCATCTTGGATTAAATTTATGAAATATCGAAACGTATGAGAGAATAAGAATGGTATTTCATTAAGTTTCAAAGATGTTTCATTAAGATTAATGTTCTCGGAAAATAATCATTCGCTTTTTCTTAGAATGATAAAATTAAATTCTCGAAGAAACAAACTCCTACTTTAATCTCATCATCCGTAAATTTGACGAACTCGTTAGTGAGCAGGTAGAGAAGGAAATGGAAATTGGTCGCCTGAAAATTTCAAAATTAAAAAATCCTCTATTTTAAAAAAAGTACCTGCTCCAAAAACTGGTTGATAGAGAATTCCTCGCAGAAGTTCAGCAGGTTTTTGCCACCCTAAAACGAAAATATAAGCAACAATGTATCAATTGACCATCAAAATAAAAAAAAAAAACTGGTTATATAAAGGATACGAAATTTGTAATGCTCTTCACTAGTTTTATCAAAAATAATTGAAAAAAAACGATTAGAAGGAATAAGAATTTTTAAAGTTGATAATAATTTTAAAAATAAAAGAAAAAAAAAACCTGAGTTTCGCCGATGTCTGTCCGATTTTCGATGTGGAATTTGACGTGGTTTGGCTGGTAGAAAGTGCTGCACGGGTCTTTCGGCATTCCTGCTGGCACGTCCACCTGAAAAATCAATATTATTTTAAGAAGGATGAAGTTTAAAACTACCAAAAGATACTCGACAGGCAACGGCCGTCCGTTCTTCTGAATATCCACACCGTACTCGTTTTTCTCCTGAAAATAACCATGTCTTGAACCGAACGTAGATTTAGCTCATATTTTCAACCCGAAAGTTCGAAACATTTCAAAATTCTAATGTATTTTTATGATAATTAAGGTTAAAAATCTTCGAACAAGCTTTTGAAGTTCATAGAAGCCCTTTAAAAAAGGGATAAAATCTTTCAAATGATAAAGATAGAGTTTAAAAGAATCTTACCACGAAATTAACATCGGTAATGAACTGGTGCTCATCCACCGGAGTTTCCCTGATGAAAGCCAATTCGGGGTGGTACATCGTCGGACACAGAATGTTCGCCTCCACCAATGCGGCACACTGATTCGAAACCTGAAAAGAAAATATGTCTACCAAATTTCTAAAAAAATCATTTTCTACCTGATATCCATGGAAATTGACATGCGTATTTTCGTCGCCGCTCGCCACCACAGTCACGAATTTGGAGCCGAACTTTCTAAAACGAGAAATTGATTGAAAATGAACAAGCTGCTGAAATAAGTAATTGATTTTTGTACATGAAATATTCTAGAAAAGTAACAGATAAATGTCTGAAACATGGAAACACTTTACCTGTCGTTGGAGTACTGGGTGATGTTAGGATGCTTGTTCTGGAGCCAACCAGCAGTGATGCATTCCTCGGCAGACAACAGGAACGAACTCTGCAAGTTCGAAATCGTCATCCGTTACTCGAGCAAACAATTCAATAACTCGCTAATTTAGTAAGAATGTTTTCATTTTTGTTTTAAATTTATTAGTATCGAGAACGAAAGGTTTGCATTGTACGAGAACAAGAAATTTAAATGGATACAAATCTTGAAAGGTTTCAAATTTAATTCATGATTTTTTGCTAACGTCTTATCAAAAATTCGGTTAACAATTTCTATAATTTGTAAAAGAGCTTCAGAAAATAACCAACCGCATTTCTGGTGCAATGAACAGTTCCTTTGCTGATGTCGGCCGGCCAGAGGTCTGTGAAAATCCATCCCACCTTCTTCAGACCCAGCCACGATGACAGTTTGTCGACTGTCTAGATTTGGGAATGTTACCTACTTTCCTTCTATTTTTTTTAGAAAAATGGTGAAAACTCTTCAGCACAGGAAGGGACACAAAAATAACACAACATTTTATGTTTCCGCTAAATCATAAATTTCAGTATTGCTTTTAACAAAAATGAATTATATTTTAAAGGATGGGAAATTGATTTTAAAAAATTCGAAAATCGTACCTCCTCGTTGGGATCATCCAACAACTGGACGCTGTCGCCCTTGCAGACCTGTGGCGGCTCGTAAATCGCTGCGACAGTCGCTTTGATGCCCAAAGGAACTTCAGTGAAGGCCTGGTATCTGGAAAGCCAGTTTCATCATTTTATAAGATGAAATTATATTAGATATGCATGTTTAACAAGGCTAATAATGTTGGCAAAAACTTAGGAATTAATTAGATTTTCACTGTTGTTGAAAAAATCTTACTTTCCAATGAGAATGCCAATTCTCTGATTGCCGGACCGTCTCCAGTAGTCGAGGAACGAATTCACCAGCTCCTGGTTTTCGATCGAGATATTGTCCACGTGACGGAAACGCTCAAAAATATACTTTATTTACCAGCTCTATGATTCTTTTCATAATGTGATAATATTTTTCCCATTTTAAGTTGCTGTAAATTTGATCATAATTGAATGGATATGAGGCAAATTTGGAAGACACTTGATTTTACAATAAAATAAATACCCTGAATATATATTTTTTTTCAAGGCTTGGTTAAACTTTATATAATCCCTCTCGACGTACCTGTCGATTGAGAGTGACAACTGGGGGCTTGCACTTGGTGCAGATTCCTTTGGGATAGGGCTTGTGATTGGCGCAGCTCAGGTTGATAGAATACCTGAAATTGTCGGTTTATAAAATAAACGAAACAATATTTTCAGAGTGAATTTTTATCATCGCGAAGATATTCTCCAAACATCGCATTTTTTCGCGTAATAATATTTGCTTTGCCTGAAAAGGCTTCTCGAAAATGCATTTTTGCACAACGAATACCAAGTGAGGAAGAATCGATGGTTACCAGCTAGATAGCTCGAAATAAATTAAACTTTCGAAAACCTACTTGGTATTTTCGAGGGGTTTGGTGAGCGTAGTGCCCCTGCCGTGGCCTGCAGTGAGCTTGCGGACGTGGGCGTGGAACGACATGTGCTTGATGTCTTTCGACTTCAGGTACTCCTCGTCATACGGCTGAAAAAGATTTTTTTTAAATAGGCTGTTCGATAATTCAGAATTTCACAAGAAAGACTTTTGAAACCTCATTTTTCGTAAAAATGAACGTATTCAAGAATTTAAGCTTCACTTAATAGAAACTTTTTTCTCGAGGTAAAATGTTCCCAATTTTGGATTTTTTTGAAAAAAATTAAGATTTCTCACATCAAGCGGCAAACAATTGGAGCACTTCTGTCTGGCCGTGTGCCGGCATTTCATCGGGTCCTTGCCGCGCTCGATCTGAAAATAAAAATTCAAGCAAAACTGAAAAATTCATTGAAATCGAGCAATTTCATCAAACTCTAGCTTCTTCTCTCAAATTTCGTATGGATTTTCAAGAATTCTTATCAGTTTGGGTAATCATTAGAACCAGGAAGATGGTCTACAACCTCAAATCAGAAATGAAGCAGATTTTTTTCGGAAAATTTTTTGAAAACGTAAAAAATCAGCTCCGTTTTCGAGCACAGTAAAATGGCTGTACCTGTCCAGATTCCGTGGCGAGAATCGTGTCGACCTCGTCGATTTTGTCCTTCTCCAGAGCTTCGACCACCATCACTCCTGAATGGTCAAGAATTTCACGGCAAAACTCGAACAAATCGCGAAAATCAAAATCAACGGAAATTTAAAAATTGGATATCATCATAAACCTACGTCTCTTCGTTGGCGTTTACACGTGAATTTCAAAATTGCTCTCTTTATTTCCCTTTTGCACCGATAATTTGATAATTTAGTGGGATTTTCTAGAAGTTTCTTGAGCAAATCGATTCACTTGCAAAGTTGTTTAAAAACTTCACTATTCAATTGATTTTCTTCCAGCTTGGACGGTCGGGAACCAAATTTCACTGATTTGTAGGTTTCGATTTTGAAGTTGATTATTTAGAAGATGATAAACGTGGCGATCAGTTTGTTCAACTCTTCAAAAAATAAAATTAACATTTTTCCTAGTTTCTTTAATTGGGATTTCTTCTTAAAATTCCTCGACCTTACTTTGAAGGAGAAAAAAACTGATTGTTCTTGTGAAGCATTTTGAACCGTTTCCGGGTTCTCTTTTGGAAATGAACGTTTTGAAAATAAAAATCCGAAAAATGTTCCACAAAACGCTCCACACTTTGTCGAATGTTGACATTCTTCGAAAGCTTTCAGTCGGATTTTTCTGTGGAAGCGATTCGATACAGTTCATTTTTCCCTCGTAATTGGGATTATCATTCGCGTCTTTTTTATCCTCGTTCGTGATCAATTTATCGTTTTTTTTCCCGCAAAAATCGCTGAATTTCTTCACTCATTTTTCCAGAACTCATTTCCGAAAAAGTTCAATTTTATCCTTCAGCAACCGCCAAGTGACCACTCATTGGGGAGAGTAGGCCAGCCAGTCAGTCAGAATGAGCGACTCAGGAGTGTCGGTGGACGGGGGCGACGTGCTGAAGGAGGCCACCCTGGGCGATGTGGATCAGTGGATCGAGCAGCTCTACGACTTCAAGATCCTCTCCGAGAACGACATCAGAGCGCTCTGCGTCAAGGTTTAAACACTTTGACTTTTAAAAGGACCAAAATTTATGAATCTCGAAAGGACGTATTTTTCTGGATCACGTCTTCTTAACAAAGTTTTCCTGACCAAAATACAAACAAAAATACATTTTAGGGCAGAAAACAAAAAAATATTGGTAAAAAATCATGTCTTGATTTTGAAAAATTATTTCAGGCAACGGAAATCTTCAAATCGGAGTCGAACGTGCAGGAAGTGCAGTGCCCTGTGACTGTATGCGGAGACGTCCACGGTCAGTTCTACGACCTGATCGAGTTGTTCAGAATGGGCGGTAGGGCTCCCGACACCAACTACCTGTTCATGGGCGACTATGTTGATAGGTAAAAAAATGAAAAAAAAAAACTAATTTAAGGTTAGTGACATTCTCCCAGAATATCCTCCAGAAAGACGTCTTATTTCGTCTTTTAAATCTGAAAAGCTAAACGCCATTGAGAGAACATCACTTATGCATCGAATTTGGGTGTTGTGCTTTTTAGCCAAAGTACCTAGATTTGTAAAAAATTCAAGAAAACTTCGAAAAGTTTCTTTTTCGTTTTACAAATCACCTCGTCCATATATCTGAAGCTTCTTAAAAATATTTTCCAGAGGATTCTACTCCGTGGAAACAGTCACTCTACTCGTCTGTCTCAAGGCAAATTTTAAAATTATTTTATTCATTTGAAGGAGGGACGTCCTGAATAAAAAATATTCAACACTTTATGAATTTCTTGAAACGTATATTATGAAAAGTTCATTATTCAGAAGCATAAGGCGTAGAGCATTTTTAGATGTGTATGACTTCGATGATATAATTTTATTAAATTTTGAGGTTCCTGAACCAAGGACGAAGTAATTGCATTAAATTCTCGAGCATTTATGAATTCTCTGAAACATATCCAAAATAGGTGCTATTTGTGCAAACTTTAATATTTAATCGTTTAGGTGCGTTACCCGAACCGCGTGACGATCCTGAGAGGAAATCACGAGTCGCGTCAGATTACTCAGGTATTTTAAAGAAAAATCAAGTTCATAAGTTTTAAATTTACCATTTCTGTCGAGAACCACCCAAATTGTTAATTATTGATTTTTTAAAGAAATTTAAAATTTCAGGTGTACGGTTTTTACGACGAGTGCCTGCGAAAGTACGGCTCGGCCAACGTGTGGCGCATGTACACCGAGCTGTTCGACTACATGCCTTTGGCAAGTTGAAAACTTTGCTGAAAGAACTTTCCCGATTTAATTTGGACAGTTTTCTTGGAAATTTTTGCCATGCTTCACAAATTCTCAATTTTGTTGTTTTATTTCTAAATTTAGCAGATAGGTATCAGCTTTATCCGAATTCAAGCTTCTCAAAATATACAATTTTTGTCTGTGGATTGAGTTTTTGAGATATCTGATTAAAATGCGTAATTTCAGACAGCCCTGGTGAACGGCGAAGTGTTCTGCCTGCACGGCGGCCTGTCGCCTGTCATCGAGACCCTCGACCACATTCGCACGCTCGACAGATTCCAGGAAGTTGGCAATATTTTTCAAAATCTTTTTTCTGTCTAAATTTATCTCGATTGGAAAATTGATGTTTGCTTATGATCAACTCGTCAAATATTTCATTCAGTTATCAAGAAACTATGAAACCTATTCAAAATTGAAATAATCTCGACTTTTCAGGTGCCGCATGAAGGCCCAATGTGCGATTTGTTGTGGTGAGTAACGGTTTTTATTTGATAGATTAGATTAGACCGGTGACTAGTAGAGGTTTGTCGTCACAGAAGAATAACTTGAAAATTTCAAATCTCTAGTCTTACGGTAGCTAGAAAATGGATTCTGAATTTCAGGTCGGACCCGGACGAGCGTCTTGGTTGGGGCATCTCTCCGAGGGGCGCGGGCTACACGTTCGGCCACGACTGCAGCGAAACGTTCAACGACGCCAACGGACTCTCCCTCATCTCCAGGGCTCATCAACTCGTCATGGAGGTGAGAAAAATTCTAATCTTGTAAAAAAACTGGTTTCTAAAGCATCTATCATGAATATGTGAAAGATATCTATTTTGAATTTGATAAAAACGTTCTAGACGAATCACTATTATTTGCATTTAAAATTTGAAGTTATGATTTGCTTGAAACATATCCAAAGCCATAGATCAGGGTTCATTTCAATTTTGATACTTTCGGATAGGATCAATTGCTATACTTGAGATCCAAGGTATTATGCCTTATTGAGCACATCTAAGAAAATATTTTAAGTCCGGATTACAATCTATTTTTCAGGGCTACAGCTGGTCGCACGAACGCAAGGTGGTGACTGTGTTCTCAGCGCCGAACTACTGCTATCGCTGCGGCAACCAGGCCTCCATCGTCGAACTCGATGACCAACTCAAGTACAGCTTTATTCAGGTAAAAATTCGATTTAATTTAATAATAAAAGTCGAATTGTTTTATTCGTGTATTTCATTATTTCTCAAATATTGAAAGCGGTCAAATTCAATAGGGTTCAAAAATTAGATAGAATAATTTTCGATTTCTTGAATTAATAGAAGAAGAAGGAGTAAGAAGTCCACCAAAATATTCAAATTTCTCTCTTTCAGTTCGATTCGGCCCCTGTGAAGAACGGTCAATGCAACGTGAGCAGCCGCCGCACACCCGACTATTTCCTCTGAAACTCGGAAAGGCGACTGGAAGACTAGAAGACAAACACCCAGACCAAAACACAACCAGTCCAAACGGGTCGACTCGAAACAAGCATTTCTATGGAATTTCAGGCAAATCACCCATTTCCCCTGAATTTCTCAAACGACTTTTCACCCCACTTTTTTTCCTCAATCCTAAAATGACCTGATTTCTATTTTAATGCGTTTTGAACCAAATAAACCTGAATTGATCTCGATAGGATTTTCAAATTTATCTTTGTCGGTTTACTTAACGTTCGAAATAGTTTACACTATTTTAATCATTTTTGAAGAAAAAGCAAGTCACTGATATTACTTTTTCTGATCTGATAATGTGGTGCTAGCGATAAGTTTCGGTGTTTTTCCTATCAAAGTGGATTCAAAATTAGGAAAATTTCACTTTTCCCTTTCTCAGGTGATCAACCCTTTTTCTACCGCACTCATTCCAAGTTCAAAAATATCCTTTCTTTTCCATATCGGGTTTCTGAAGTCGGAACATTTCTGTTTTTCGTTTCTTGTGATACCTTTTCGCAATTCACTCGAGTTATTTATTTATCTTCTTGTTGTCGTGGATTTTTTTTATTTGTTTGTCTAGAAGTTATTGTTTTTGAAGTAAAGCTATTCTTGCTGAAATTTGATGGTTTTCGAAAAATTGCATTGCTTTGATGGCAATTGATATCTTCAGATTTTGTTTCTTGCATTTCAGGGAATTACTATATTTTTGGAGAAGGTACAGTAGGGAAATGATCGTTTTTGAAGAAATCATCTTTTGGGGGAAAAACGACTACAATGTAGTCAGCTGTGACAAACAGTTGTACTTTGTACTTGAGGAGAAAAGAGTTCGCGAAAAGGAGAGGAAGATAAGAAATCGAGGTCAACAGGGGGTTAGGAAGATTTACTCCAATAAGCCTCCGACTTTGTTTATCAGTCTTGAAAAGTCCGGGGGTTTTCAAGATTTTTGTTCGAATTTTGCTTTTTTTTCAGTTGAGAATTTAATTTATTTTGAAAATTTCTAGGGTTTTAAAAGTTTGCTAACTTTTCTGATTCCTATTTTCAAAATTTAATGATTTCAATTCCAGCGATGCTCAGCCTCAATCGACTGTTCTCTCGAATTCCCGCGTTCGGCGCGACGTCACGACAGGTAGCTTTTCGAAAAATCAGGAGTAAGTTCCAAGTGGTACGGCTTATCACTAACAGATTGAAAAAAAAACACGAATTTCGTATTGAAAGTCTTGAAAATTTGATAGGAAAGATATTGATAGCTTATCACTGGAAAAGTTATTGAAATTTCGGAACGTGACAAACGGATGCTCTGAAATCAGTTTCGAAAATTCTGAAAGCTAAATGGCGACCATAAAAATAACCAAAGGGTGGTTTTCAACAGGAACAGATTTCGGAACATATCCATCGTGACAAAAGTGATAAATAGGATTGGAAAAGGTACTGTTATCAGAGTTGAAGTTCCAGAAATTGGTGCACCAAATGGAGTGTCGTCTGTTCTCAACAGCGACGATGCAGGCCTACTCAGCCGAATCGCAGGAGATCCTCGTGGACGTGTCCAGTGAAGCCCCCCACGTCTATCACATGCGACTCAACAGACCCAGCAGACGCAATGCCATCACTTTCGAGCTATGGGGGTAGGTCTACAATATTTTGAAAAAATAGAATAGTTGTCTCTTTTTCAATTTAAAAGAAAAAAAACATATTGAAGTATTTGAAAAATCAATTTTGAAATAAAAGTTAGAGAACCATTCAGTGAAATGAAGACCGTGGTGGAGAGACTGGAGCACGAGCCGAACTGTCGAGTGATCGTGGTATCGGGCAACGGGGACTCCTTCTGCTCTGGCATCGATCTACAAGATGGGCTCAGTGTAAGCGGAAATTCGTGTCTTTATGTAGGGAATATACGCAAGCATCGGAGAATGAGTTGTTTCATGAAACAAATTTTTCAAAATACTACTGCGATTTTCCAGAACGTCATAACGACAATGAGCAACGAAGAGTTGGATGTCGGCCGCAGAGGCATCGCTCTCGGCAGGTTCCTGCAGGTCGCTCAGGACGGGTTCAATGCTATTGCGGTAAATGATTCGTTTTTTTTTCTTTCTTTCCGAATAATTTACTCTGAGAAATTTTTCCTATTTCACCGAAGAAAACCGACTTTAGAGGGTACATTTTTCGATGCTTTATCAATCTAGTTTCCTCGTAAATTTGTTATTGCTCAAAAACGATGAATGAAAACTGATGTTGTTGCAGAAATGTCGGAAGCCGGTGATCGCAGCAGTGCACAATCACTGCATCGGGGTAGGAGCCGAGTTGATCATGGCCTGCGACATTCGAATCGCCAGTCAGGACGCCAACTTCTCCATCAAGGTTGGCAATTTTCTTTGTCTTGTATTTTTTTATTTGAAGAGTTGCCTCTAATAAACCCACATTATAGATTGTTTTCTTGAGAAGATTTATGAAAAATTTTAAGCCTACCTAAAATATGTACTTTTGTTTAAAAACGGTTGATTCTTGAATATCCGTACGAATTCGTTATCGAACAATCGAGTTTGTTTGAATGGAATATTAGTCTATTTAGCGATATTTATTCAAACTATTTGTATTAAAATTGGAGAAATTTTTAGAATTCCTATACTTGCGCATGTCTTTCTTGAAACACAAACCTGAGTCTGGCTTTTTCCAAAAACAAAAAAAGCAATCCAGTTTTAAGGATCAGTTTTTAAGGCAAAAACTACTAACTAGTAATATTATTTATTTTTGAGGAAGTGGACGTTGGTTTGGCTCCTGATGTGGGAGCGCTGAGTCGAATGCAGAAGATCGTGGGCAACGACAGCTGGGTCAGGGAGATGTGCTTCACGTGCAGGAACTTCAACGCCGAAGAGGCACTCAGACATGGTACGGCAAATTTAAACACCTTATAGGTTTTCGAGAAAAAAATGTTTATCTTTTCATATTTGCATTTGCATCATTTCTTATATTCGACGACGACGACGACGAATCGTCAAAACTACCTTCATAAGAAATGCTGAAGAGATTTATTTTTCGCAAGTTTCAAAAATCAGCTATTTCTCAAACTTGAGATGCTTCAGTCGTTAAAAGGCACTTGAAATAATGTTTTCTTTGATCTTTTGATTTAAAAATTTTCAGGCTTCATCAGTCGCATCTACCCGACGGCCAAAGAGACGTTGGACGCGGCGACGCAACTCGCCAAAACCATCTCCGAGAAAAGTCCTATCGCCATACAAGGGACCAAAGTGGTAGGTTTTTTTGCATAAAAAATAAAATAAGCTTCAAAATATGATCATTTTCCTTACAGATTTCAATATTTTGTTAACTCACTCGCAATGTTGAATAATAAAAATCAAAACAGAGAAACGAAATGAATTCTATTTTTCGAATGACGTTCTTCTACAGAACTTTAGAGAAATTATGCGTCAAATGATCTGAAATTTGAAGCCAGGCTTGAAAAAATCACAAATAAAAATAGAAGGGAAAAGTTTGCAGAACCTAAACTATTCGCGAGACCACAGCGATGCAGACGGCCAGCTGTTCGTGAAGGCCTGGAACATGGGCATGTTGCAGTCAGAGGACCTCGTCGAGTCCGCCAAGGCCTATATGGCCAAGAGGAAACCACTCTTCAAGAATGTCTAACCTAAACCATTCAACAATTCATAATAAATGTAAAAAGATCTATCTTTCGAAAATTCATTTCTTTTCAAAAATAAGCATTCTGGAAAGTTCGAACAGATTTTCTATGTTTCAAAATTCTTTATAAAATGCACGAACTTTCCAAGAAACTTGAGAAGTTCAAAAATTTCACTAGTTAGAAAATAAGCACACGCTTAAAATTCCCCGCATTTTTTTTGTAAACCCTAATGTCGTTTATCAAAGTTTCAGATGAAAGGTTTCATGAAGGAGTCGGAGAAAATGACGTAAGATTTTCAACATTACGCTCTTTCTTCAAAAATTATGTGTGAAAAATAGAAAAATGTAAGTTGATAACTTGTCGATTTTGAAAATGCCTAAACAAAGACGCTCCGTTTTTGATCAATCCTATAATGGCATTATCGCGATTTTGTTTGTTCTTTTCTCTTGGTACCAGACATAAAAACATCGAGCAAAAAAGGGAAAAGTAGAAATTTGCGATCTCGTAGCTAAGAAATGAAGAGTTGCAAAACAATTCTTTCGAAACCGATAGTTTCTACCAGAAATTTTCTATTTATTTTTATTTTGACTTTATTGTTAGAGACTTTTACGAAAAATCCAGATATTTACCATTTATCAGAAACGTCTGTTGTTCGCATTTTGGGCCTTTCCCTGTTGAAATACGTGATTTAAAAAGTTTTTCTAATCGTAAGAGTTTCTAAACTATCAAGTTTTCTTGCAATTATTGAATCAAACTGCATAAAAACGCACTGTATCAAGCGAGTTTTGCAAATTAATCCGAAATTTTTTGCAAAGATCTAAATTTGGCAGTCCTTTGAAAAGAAAAAAGTGATAATTTCGTCATCTGTCATGACTCTTCGATACTTTCTCTTTATAAATTCGCCTTTTACTCGATAAGTTTGTCTTGTTTTTGGTCAGTTTTACGGGTTCTTTTGAAAGTTTTATTATTGCCTTTGTGTGTGATTTGAAATTTGTATTCAAAAGCTCAGATTTTATCGAAAAACTAGAATAAAAAATATTCCTGATTTGTAAATGATTATTTGACCGAAAAGCCTTGAAATTTCTGGCTTTGATATTTCGTTGAAACTTTTCTCAAATTTAAAAATTCGATTTTTCAGACTTGACAACTTCAGTTCAGGACTATGTTCAACGTTGGGTAAGCAATTTTTTCTTTAAAACTGCCAAGTCCTAATTCCTGCACAAAGTATAGCTTTTCATGCAAGTTACTCTGCGTCTCTGACTTTTGAATTTTGAAAGATAGTCATAAAGGCAGTCCAATTTAGCCATGATAAGATTTTTGAATGAAATATTGAAGTATTCTCGTGCCTTTTGTCTTTTATCATCGGCTATATTGTAGTCTTTCCTTATCAAGGTTGACCATTCACAAATCGGTGCCCAAATACAACTCGTATTGCTAGTTTGCGCTCAATTCGTGTTGGAAACTAAAATTCTTTTAATTAAAATGGTTGATGAAAGGTAGTTTTTATTTTCATTTAAAATAAAAATTTCGGCTCTCTGTAGTTTAGGAAAGATCATTAATTTGTAAAATTTATAATTTTTAAAAAATATTTCGAAGTGTAAAATTCGGTAAATTTACAAAATGATGATAAAATTATTTTTGAAAAAAATTAAAACAATTCTTTCCCATTTCAGAAAATTCGCCGGCCGAACGGCCATAATAACGGGTGCATCTAGAGGCATCGGCAAGGAAATCGCTCTCAAATTGGCTAAGGTTAGATTTTTTATTTATTTGTCATCATTAACAGATGTTTCATTATTGCAAAACTTGTTAATGCTTTCTGGAACATAGCTAATTTTTATGTAATAAATTCAGGACTATTCCCAGTTCCTTGTTTTTCTTTGATTTTTTAAAATTTGATAAATACATACTCTTGGATAATGGACATTTAAAATGATTCTTATTTCTATAGTTTTCATGAAAAATACAGGAATAGAGAAAGTGAAATTTGGCAAAAGTATGACATATTGAATGTCAAAGTGAGAAAAAGTGCCTATCTAACCTTACTATTTTATTTCTAGGTTACAATATAATGGGTATTCTAAATAGGCAAATAATCAGAAATTCCAAATCAAGCAATTTCCAGGACGGTGCGAACATCGTAATCGCAGCGAAGACGACTGCTCCTCATCCAAAGTTGCCGGGGACGATCTATACGGCCGCAGAGGAGATCGAGAAGGTTGGAGGCAAGGCTCTGCCCTGTATTGTCGATGTGAGAGATGAGGCTTCCGTACAGAAGGCCGTCGAGGATGCGGTGAGTCGTTTTCATTTTATTGTAAATTCTAAAAAGGCGTAAATTAACCCCACGTCATCGTGTTCTTTCTATCTTAATCTAAAATGTAACATATGTCAACACATTTGTTTTTATTTGAGACTTTTAATTTGATAAAATTTGATATATTAATGTTAGTAATAGTATTGATACACTGTATTATTACTCTTACCATTGAAATGAAACATATTGCCATGAATTTTATTACCTAACAAAATAACGTTGTTTTCAGTGAGATGACTTTTATATTTTCGTTTTATTATCTTGAAACTAGGTGACGGTCATGAAAGTTATCTCCTATTTTATGCAAACTTTGAAGCATATTTTCGAAATTTCAGGTGAAGAAATTCGGTGGGATCGACATTCTGATAAACAACGCCTCAGCGATTTCACTGACGAACACCGAGGACACCGAGATGAAGCGATACGATCTCATGCACAACATCAACACCAGAGGCACTTATCTAATGTAAGTCAAAATATCTTTGATTTAATAAAGTTGAAATTGCCAATTTATTTATTTCACTTGTCTCATGTAGGCAAAAATTTTCTTAATTTTGAAAATTGAAAGATCAAATAGCAGTATTTTTTTCTTTACGTTTCAAAAATTGTGGATATTGACAGTTTTTAATGTGGCTTAATGAAGATACCGTTACCAGCCTATTATAGGAATTTTGACATCATAATACCCTAAAAATTGAATAAAGTAATCGACGAAATTCCATTTCATGAAAAAATAATCTGAAACTTACCTTTCTCCTTATAATGACAGAATTCAGGACCAAAACATGTCTGCCGTATCTGAAGAAGGGCAAAAATCCGCACGTGCTCAATATCTCGCCGCCTTTGCTGATGGAACCGAGGTAGAATTTCTTTTCATTGATTTTTTTCCATCTTTAATCCATTCTGGCACTCCTCTGACAATAGTTCTATTTTATTGAATAGTTTTGCTCGTTTTGAAGCATAGAAAATCTATTAGAAATTTCGAGACAGAATTTGTGTGGAAAAGTTGGAATTCAGATGGTTCGCGAACCACGTTGCATATACGATGGCGAAGTTCGGGATGTCGATGTGCGTGCTGGGCCATCACGAGGAGTTCAGACCATTCGGCATCGCTGTCAATGCGCTGTGGCCTCTGACTGGTACGGAAATTTGCTTGACTTAATTCGGTCCAAACCGGGCTTCAATCAGATTACATTTTTAGTTTTTATTTCTCTAGTTCCACTAAAAGCCTGCCTAGAGTTAGATTTGGAGAACTTTTTATAACAGAAAGTTACGAAATTAAATGAGCTGAAACTTCCTCTAGGGGTTATTCTTTCAATTCGTTTTTCATGGTAATAAACCTCGCCAATTATTGAATTTTCTTTTTCATGCAAGAATTTCAGCGATTTGGACGGCCGCAATGGACATGTTGAGCGGAGGTGCGGGAGAGGCTGGATCCAGAAAGGTAAAAATTCGTAATATTTACGAGAAAAAGAAAATTTATTTTTTAAATATTTTTTCAATTTTAGTTATATAAAACAGGAAAACTTGCAATTTAGTTGATCAAGAGCTGTGTATACAATATACAAACATTCTAACCTCTTTCTCTATATAACTGATAAGTAAATTGGAATGATTATGTTTCAACTTGACAAGATTAGTGTGCTATTTTGATGAAAAATCGATGCAGTTAGATCATACAATTTATATATAAAATAAATGATAAGAACTTAAATATTTTGAGGCAGACATAATGGCTGACGCAGCGTACGCGATCCTATCGAAGAACAGCCGCGACTGCACGGGCAACTTCTTCATCGACGAGGACGTCCTCAGACAGGCCGGCATGACCGACTTCAGCAAGTACGACTGCGTTCCGGGTAGGCCATTAATCTTGTGTAAGACTAGTTTCGAGCTTCACATTGAAAAACGATTTCTTTGATGCTTTTTCGTATACGTTTCGACAGACTGATAGGGAAAAATGTTGAAATTTCACGAAGTTATTTGAAACATAGTCCTGAGAAATATCATATTTCTGGCACTTTTTACAGGCTTCTGAAAACCGATTAATTTTGAAAGTTGAATCACTCGATAATCGTTTTCGGATGCCATTCGCGCATTTGTTAACTCGTAAAATAGAATGGTCGTGAAGAACATGCGAAGAATTCTCGAGGTTATAAATGCTATTTCATTTTCAGGCGCCCCTCTCTCGCCCGACTTTTTCATTCCAGATGGGAAGTATCAGGACGAGTTCATTCAAAACGACAAGAGGAAGAAGAGTCAGGATTCCATGAAGAGCGTCGTTTCCGAGGCTGACATTCAGCAGGTTGGGAATTTGCGAAATACTGAAAGATGCCCCGAATTTTCTAAATAGTTTCTTTCTCGAAAATTCTTGTAAAATATTATTTCAGGTACTTGAGAGGAGCAAACCATTCATCAACGATGAAGTCATCGGCAAACTCAAAGCCGTCTACCTCTTCAAGCTTACTGGTGAGATTTTTTTTTTAGACTTTTGGAATAACTTACGAATGATCACTTGATAAACCTAATAGATTATATTGAACGTTTGAAACGTATTTCGAGTATTTATTTATTTCGATTTTTAAGGACTATGCGCAAGTATTAATATTTCAGATTCAGAAAAGTTATTGATATGCGCAAAATTAGAAACATAAAGGAAGTGATTATTTGATTTAGGTGACAAGGAGCGTTACGTAGTGCTGGACGTGAAGAGCTCTCCGGGCAGCATCCGAATGGTGCAGAGTCCCATCGAGGGGGCCAGTTGCACGTGAGTTAATTCCGAGTTAATCCTTATTTAACTAATCAAATTTATTTTTGCTCATTCTAAATTTATAAATTCGATGAAACATCTTTGGGAATTACAACTTGCTGCAATGATTTTCGTTTTATAATTGCAATTAAAGACGATTGCGTTGAAAGATCGATGAAAGAGATCTGTCGGAAGGTTTTTCCGAGGCTTGCAAATAGTAGGAATTTTTGAAACCTAACCAACAATCGATAATGCGTTTTCTTTCTATTCAATGTTCCTGCAGAATGACCCTCGCTCTGGAGGACTTCCTGCCCTTGTTCACCGGCAAACTCTCGGCCCAATCGGCCTTCCTCACCAAGAAGCTCAAAATCCAGGGCGAAATCGACAAGGCGCTTAAACTCGAGGGATTCTTGAAACAGGTCGGTTCGGTTGTTTTCTCGGAAATTCTCAAAATTGTGAAGTTTTCTTCCTATTTTTGCATGAAACGTAACCATGTTGATTTAGATGTGTTTTATAAATGTTTCATTAGTGCACCTTTGAAGTGATATGCAATCTCGATGGAATTCATCTATAGCATCAACTAAATCGAAAAAAAATGCTTTGCTTTTCTAGCCCTTCACAATTTTGCAGATGACGCGCGCGCTCTAGGACGACGATGCGAAACGACTGAAGCCCGTCAACGAGCCGCATTGGTTCCTTTCGCTCATTGCACGAATGCACATTTTTGCCGTAAATCACAAAACTCTTTGTTTTCGTGTAAATAGCTTCATAATCTATATCATTTTCTTCTAATTTTAGCGAAAACTCCAAGTTTATGAAGATATCCTGCATTCTTCATGACTTGATTTGCTCTGATCTGTTCTTTACCCAGTTTTATGGTGTGATGATGCTTTTTATGTTTTATCGTCCTTTAGCTAAATGTTTTAAAACGTGCTCAGGAATAAAATTTTAGAAAAATTGATTTTTTCAGGTCAACAAAGCCAGTAAAATCTGAAGCTCAAATGCTCAAATGCTAATAGCGATTGGATTTTGTCGTTAAATTGCAATGATTTTATAAATATTTGAATTGCACAAGGCAAAAGCTGAGATTACTTTGTAGAAATTGCACAAATTATCATAATTTATAAGTTTTATCTTGAAAGTTATTTTTATTCATTCATCGAATAAAAGTCTGAATTATTATCGTTGTTTCCATTGTTTCACAAGAAAATAGGTAAGGCAACGCAATTTGAAATCACAGACGAGAGATAAGTTCGAGGAGAAAGATCCGAGAAAACAATCAAAGGAAAATGATAAAAAAGAGATGCTAGAGGGATGAAGTGACCTATAATAATAGGCGTTGATACAGTAATATTTTTCACGATAAAGAGTGTAAGAATAAAAATCTACCTAGAATAATTTACTACTGTTATCAACTCCTCCTTGGCATGAATCGAGTAGGAAAAGCGGTTAAAACTATTTCCAGAGCATACTATAACTCCTATGAAATTATAGTATACGCTAAAAATGATATACAGTATGTAAAAAGCAATGCAAATAGTTTTGGTTCTCAAGAATAAGCTGCAAGAAAAAGAAATCTAGACCAAACCCCACGAAAGAAGACTAGTAGAGGTTAAAATAGAGCATTAGAGAAGTATCACTCACAGTAGCAATAAATATTTGAAATCACATTGATAACGAACAAATAAATTAGCTCTCAACAATTCCATTCAACCGCTACAATAGCGATATTATGCTTACCCAGAAAGAAAACAAACAAACATTATCTACTGTCTAGTATGAACGCTTTTACTACCCAAAATAATTCGATAAAATTCTATATTAAAAATGGTTTTTAATAATTTAATTGACGCACTGATGCACTTATTGAAAAAGTTTTAAAAAGCCTATCTGATATGGTAGAGTTCGAGTTATCGTCGCTTCGGATGTTTTTTGTATGTTTCGTAGATTTTCGGAGCGAAGAAGAAGATAGCGTGCAAAATGAAGAGATACGAGAAGACGAGAGCGAATGCAGAAAAGGTGTCCATTGAGTGAGTGTTGAACATAAAGTTTGCCTGCAAATAAATTATCAATCAAAAATGAAATGTTTCTATCAGGGACGAGCGAAATTTTCACTTTTATCGACTAGTTCCGCACAGATTTCGTTTCGGTAAATTCAGAAAAACAGTTACAATTTCCCCTCCTTTCATATTAGGAAATTCGAAGGAAAGATAAAGATATTTTTAAAAGCAACTAAAAATGAAGGAAAAATCTCACCAATCCAGTCATCAAATTCGACAGCAGAAAGACCCAAAGACCGGCATCGTTGATGGAAACTGCGAGGCAGGGAGACACCGAGTCCCAGGGCTCGTCTGAGATACTTTCTTTAGAATAATAGAAATTTCGTTGCACAAACATGAAATTACCAACTACTTTCATCAAATATATTTCATGAAACCTATTGAATATTTTTCATTCATTTCGAACTGGAAAAGCGTTAGAATAATTGAAAGCCGGCTTGATTATGGATATAAAGACTTCTTGAAACGTATAAAATCTATGAATTTACCTCCAATAAAATTGGGAATTCTCGAAATCCAAGCGAACAAAGTGATGCTTTGCGCGATGACGAAAATGCCAACTGTGATCGAGCTCAGATATAGCTGAATATGAATAAAAGGTTTTTGGAAAAGTTTCTTTCTCTATAAAAGCTATATAATCTTCAAACTCTCATTAGTTTTTTTGCAGTTTAAAAATTACAGGATGAAGTAAAAACTGACCTGCGAAAAAATGTAGGGAATATTGACGACCCGTCGCGAGGGAGCACCGATGAAATGTTCGGAGAAAAGTTGGCAGAGCAGAAAAAATCCTGCATAGAAGAAAAACGACACTCCGGAACTAATGTAGTACCGAATACGCATTCTGAAAATAGCCGTGAATAAATGTAAAGGAGGTACAAATGTGATTATAAATCGATAAATCAGTTCGTCGAAAATTCAGCCAAATGAGGATAAAATGAAACTTATGAAAAATTTCTCGATTTGAAATTGGCAATACACTTCATGAAGAATCATTAGATTTAGAAAATTATGCTAAATTCTAAAAAAACAAAACAAAGACTAGATGCAATAACATACAAAATAGCGTATGCTTATATTAATCAACTGAAACTTATCTTAAAATATTTTTTTAAAATAAAATTTTAAAATTACCCCTGCGGTGCAGAGTCCTTGGCCACGAACATGGCCCCGTAGTAGATGCACAAATAGCCGACCAGAGACACGAGTCCCTCGATGTTCGCCGTGATCAAATTCTCCCTCTTATTTTCGCCGAACAAAATCCAGTCCTGCAAAGTCTCGATATAAAAGTTGTAGATAACTGATAGAATATTCCAATACTCGAAAACACAAGCTTGTAGGAAATAAATACGGGGAAAAAGGTACCATCGAGTTTAGCTATAGTTTCTTTGATCTAATAGTAAGAATTTTCATGCAATTTGCAAACGAAGAAACATAAAAAATTACCTGGAATTGGCACTTGGTCAAAAGCATGTGATGCGCGACGCCGAGAATCAACGCGACTATCAAAGGATGGTTTCGGGGAATGATTTTGTTGGCTAGCTGAAATTTTGCACTTTAATGATCATTTTTAAACTGCTATAGATAAAATTTCATATCAAGCGATTTCCTCTAGACGGTTCATCATTTGGAATGTTCAAAATATCGAATAAACCATTTCTGAAACATATCCTTTGTGAGTTAGAAAAGTACCTTGAGAAGAGCGAAAGTGAAGAAGAAGTTCCAGTGGATGCCGTACTCGGTGATGTGTTGAGGATAGTCGAGCAGAGCGAGGGAAACAGTGCGGAACAGACCGATCACAGGCAGCACCACGAACGACTGAAGATACCACGGAGTGTGTCTGCAAATTAAATAAATTTTAAGAAAAGTATTTCTATTCGAAGGAGAAGTAAACATGATTCGCTTTGAAGTCGTCATACTCTGAATTATAAACATTTCTGTAAGCTTCAAATTACTGTAATAGAGCGAAATGGAAATAAGCCAGTATTTTGTAGCAATTAACAGAAAAAACTAAAATTCAATGTTTCCTAAATAATCGACTCTTCATACGCTTTACCAAACTCATCAAAATGATAGCTTAATTTTCATACATCCTGGGTCTGTGACAATTTATCAAAAAAGTTCAGATCGAAAATCAACCGACCTATGCGCTTTTGGTTGGTGTCCAGCAATTTGATGGAAATGCCTCGAGTAGAACGTTCCCACAGCGAGTGCAGCCACGAAGTGGGCCACTCCAGTGTCCATCAGACTGTGGCCTGTCGTCTCCGTCTTCGCGAAGCGACGCGGAAAGATGGGCACGTCCACAGCCAGAATCGCGATCACCACTGTTAGCATTAGGAAAAACCTAAAAATGAACATTTTTTGAAATTAGTTGTTATTGAAAAGAGACTGACACTGTTTTTAATGAAAAAATAAACGAAAATATTCAATTTGTGAAACATAACACAATTCTTAATGTCAATTTTAGAAATTAAAAAATTGAAAAAGAAAGGATTGTAGCCTATTAAAATGCCAAAATAAATGTCATTTTTGAAACAAACAGAAACCGTTCTTTCAGGAGATTTTTCACGGTTTTTTCTACAAAATATACTCTGACCTGGAATAATTGAGGAACATGGTGGGTTGGTGCGCGTCGTCGAGGATCATGTGCAGTGCGTGGCGCATCGGCAGACGCTCCGTGCAGCCCCAGGTCTCGAAGACGATGAACGTCGAGATCAGCACGATTAGCACTGTCAGGACTGGAAAGATACAAAATTGACCGAGTATTTGGATAGAAATTATTTATCGGAATTCCGAGACTCAAATTATTGAAATTCTCGTTTCTTCGACATATAAATTTTGAAAAATCTCCTTAGAAAAGATAGAAGAAAAATCATACCGAGTAAAATCCAGTGCAAATGCGACGACAAAATCGTGAAGCCGAGAAGAAGGGGCATGCAGAGAATCGTGAAATCCAACGCGAATTTCAGACTGAAAAAGTAATTTTTGAAAATGAACAAAGTTCAACAAATTACCAAAGCAGTCGATTTGAAGTGTTGAAGGGTCTGCCGAGGAAGAGCCATGGGACGAGCAGGTTGCGCACGAGGCACGAGGCCAGGCCGATCAGCTGGATGATGAAGATCTGGAAACGACATTTCTGCTAAGTTTCACGAAGAGATAATATTCTAGCAAAATCCGTGAACAATCCGAATGCTGCAATGAGTTGAAAATGCAACAGAAAATAATTTAAGTATGCTTCAAATTTGTATGAATTGAGAAGTTGTTATCTGCCCTGGCTCGAGGTGTTTTATTTGGGATATTCTACAAAAAAAAATAATGTTCTTCGTTCATTATTGCAAATACGTGTTTCGTTAAATTTAAAATTACGATAAGTTTGAACATCAACGAAAAGCCTGCTTACTTCACTCTGCGGCCCTCCCGTGGTGTTCGAGACGAACTTCGCATGCGCCTCGTGTGGATTCGCATAGCTCATGCGCGCTCTGCAAAACATCGTAAATTACAAAAAAAAGGGGAAAAATCAGATATTCGATAGAATTCGACTAGTTCAGCTAATTTAAACCAAAGTACAGAACTAAAACCTGAGATCATTTATTCGTCATTTGCTATGAAAAATAGCACCCCAAAAATCACAGAAAAGAACCCATCAATAATAAGTCGTCTTCGATTTTGCAACGTAAAACTCGTCAAAATGTGATGCAATTTGGCAATGAAAGTAATAAGAACGTGATAAAATAAATAAATTTGAAAAAGTGAAATTAAAACGATAAAAAAAATCACGGAACGTCAGAAGAGTTCATCCGATGACAGCATTCTGAAGGAGGCACCGACCAATCGTAGACGTAGGAGGCGCGGTGTCTGAAAAATTCGAATTGTACATTTTTCAGAATTCATTTTTTATATTAAAAAAAAGTAGTGGAAACATCTGTATTCAATACCCATCTAGCTTGAATCAAAATTTCCTCGAAATTTCTAAATTGAAGAAATAAATTGCTACCTGAACTCCCTCTCGCAAAGTGTGCCTGTCTCCTTGATGTTATTGTAGAGTTGTTGAAGTTCTCGGGGCGACTTCTTGTGCGTGATGATGTATCGATTGCTGCAGCCACGCGACACCCATTCTGTGTCGAATCGAGGGTCGTGCACGTATTTCACATCCAAGCCTGAGAAAATCGAAAATTAGATAAGTTTCAAGAAAAATTCAAATATATTGTCAAAATTGTTGATGCAATGGTATAGTTCTAAATGGATTTTTTTTATAATTCAAAAGATCTCGAGTTGACATGAAATTCGTATGAATAGAGAGTGATATTATTATCTCAAAAATCATGAGCAGAGCTAATTTTCAATAAGAAAAACCAACCCGCAAGCCACGCTCCAACCGAAACGTCTTCATTTTTGTACATTTTGAGGAGATGCGCATTTGTGGCCAGATACTGGACGAGCTGCTTCGAAATGACGTAGCCGCCTCCTAACTGAAAGATTTTCTTTTTTTAATTTACATTTTATAAATTCATTTTCGGGCAAAGACTAATTCTTGGAACAATTATGAAAATTCAAACATTGAAAATTGAAAACGCGCAGTTCATAAAAACAAAACTTGAAGCATACCTGATACGGTAGATATCGATCGCAGAGAATCCAGTCGGACTCCCTCCATTTGCCTTTGCGGATTGGCTTCGCGCGACCATCCAAAAAGCCCCAGTAGAGTCGCTCGTGACGAAAGTCTAAAAGGGAGCTCAGCAAGGAGCCGATCCGGACGAAGGAATCGGAATCTACCTGAAAATGCTATTATATTTGTAAATTCCTGAAATTTTAGGGGAAAAAGAGAAACATGTTTCAGAGATTAGTAATAACGAAAAGCGTTTGCTTATAATTTAGTGGACTTGGAATTTGGAAAGAAAAAATTGGAACTAAGAAACTAGTTCTAAAAAGTTTTAAAAATAAAAGGCAAATTTGACCTTGAGCAAATATTGAGCGTCGAAATTCTCGTGAGCGAATTGAATGGAGCTGAGGGTCTTCCTGGCCAATCCCGAATAGCTCTCTTCCAGATTAGTCAACAAGGCCAAATCCCCGAACTCCTTCTGCTCCGAATTCAAGGTGTCCAATTCGGGTTGGCTGAAGAATTCATTTTTATAGTCAATCAATTTCCAAATCAGAAAAGTAAAATTTTTCATATGGTCCTGGAGGAACCGGTAAATCGAATGAAGTATGATGAATAACGTTTGAGGAAGGGGTGAAACATAGTTTTCGCATAATTTAACGAAAAGCTCAACGAACCTTAGTCCCTTGGCCCCAACAGGGAAAATGTGATCCACAACGTGTCTTGGTTTAGCGGTCAGCTTCAGCCAGGTGTTGCGTATCGTATCTCTGAAAAAATAATATCTCCTTTCTATATTGAAGAATAGGGTTTGAAAACTGGCTAGAATAGTTTTAGATTTCAACAAGTCTGACCTGACCATAGTGTCGTTCGGGGATGACATGATCACAATCAGCAGGTAGGTGGATGGTTTTGTCTTCGAAGGCAATTCTCCATGGGATTGAAGCGCTGAAAAACAATTTTCAGGTAACTCAATTAAAATCTCAGAAAATAGCATCAAAAGATTTCACGAAAATGAAAATTTTCGATTTTCTACCCTAATCTATGTTCAACGCTTGAGTTGTGTTTCAAAAATCACTCATCATCAGAGCAAAAATATGGGAATTACTGCCACTTAAAAGCCAAAGAAGGGACAAACCTTGAGCAGTTTTGTGAATCTGAGGCGATTCCAAATCGCAGCTGCACCCGTAATAGACGATCAGTGTGCAGACCACACAGACAGAGACTGCAACTAGCAGGTAGATCTTAAAAGTTACTGTATTCAAAATGATAGTGCAAAAATGATGTATTTTCCAAGGATTAATTTTTGGAAGATCGACAAAAACAACTGTTTGAAATGAAATTGTTCTGCCAAATATATAGATCGATGAGATAAAATAATCAGTCGTGTCAAATTGAGCAGCATATAACCTTTTAGATTACGGTACCTGCAGGAATCCTGTTGATGAAGATCGCATCGTTTATTATCTTACTTGATCAATCTACCATCGAATTATCCGCTCATTTGGCTTGAATCTGAAAATTTCAACGTATTTTCAAGTTCTTGCAAATTTCAGATATCTCATTGGTCAAGAACCACAATTTTCATGTTTCTTTAATTTTTGACGAAGAATCGTTTATTGTCACTACACTCGAAAATACACGGTAGAAACGATATTTTCTGAAAAAAATCACGAAAGTTTCATTAGAACTCAAGAAATTACGATAGGGTTTTTAAGAAAAATGATAATAAAACTGCTGTACAAAGATAGTTTCAATTTTTTGCAAAAAAAAATTGAAACAGGTTTCTAATCAACTCGACTACTTGACCCACGAATAAAGTATACTGACGTTAATCTGAAAAAGAACCATCCAAAAGGTGAAAATTTTGGAGCTGTATATGCATTTGCAATGTCTGAAATGAACTTTTATGGACAAAAACGAAACCCAGTAAATAAGATTAAAAAATCACAGATCGGAATCAGGGCTACGCGAAGTCAAAAAATAATTTTTTTTTTAATTCGAAGTCGAAGCCTCGCGCAGCCCTGATCGGAATTCTTTTAGAAGAGAAATCAGAAAATTTGATCAAATTAATAAAAAAAATCGATTTTTTGATCAAATATCCCGAATTTTAACAAAAAATCTACTAAATTCTTATTGGACTGAACGAATCTTGACATCAATTTTTCTAATTTTTAACCGGGCTTTTTAAATGAAAAAGACTAATCGATAGAGCCTACTTTTTTTATACACTTAGAAAAAATCAAACGAGAATCTTCAGAGAAACATATTCATTTGGTGAAAAACGGTCACGGAATTGGGAATTGTTTTTCGAGCGGAGATTTTGTCGAAGAAAATGATCAGTTTTGATTGGGTTTTGCAATTTACACGAGTCTAGATATTTCTAATCAGAGTCACTTTAACTGTAGGCCTCTGAAAATTGCTTGATTTTCAGCATTTTTAAAGATACTATAATTTTTACAAAAAAAATCTTTCCAAATGCTAAAATAGACTGATAAAATGGTGTTGAATTGGGGGGAATGGTGAGATTGAATCAGTGAGTTTCCTAGACGGATCTATGGGTCTATTTGAATCGACCCTCCTGTTCCTGAGCGGTCTGCACCACGTACTTAACTGCATACGCAAGAACCACGCAACCGGCTAAAGCGATCAGATTCGACAGCAAAGCCGAGTAGCCCGACGTCGTTTCGCGGGGCCTGAATGCATCACCTTTTCTTTCTTTATGGCTTTATCTTTTCAGAAAACTACTGTTGTTAACTTCTTCTAGTTATTTTGGCAGGCAAGGAGATTTTTTTTAATCGTTAGTTAAAAATGACACAAATATTACTATTCCATCGAAATAAGTGTTAAAAACTAGCAGTAAAACGAAGAAATCGTGCGAAATAAACAAAAGTGCATTCGTGCAAAGCAAAAAAGTCATGCATTAGCCCAAACGAATCACGACGACAAGCCACATAAAATGTTTAAGAAAATCATAAACTAATAAAAACTTTTTGTAAGTCAACCAAAAATTAAAATGAGGAACAATTTGCCCGTACCTGTTGGGCGTCTCCTGCGCGGACCGATCCTCGTTGGAGCGATTTTCGGCGATCTCCTTGCGAATCTGCTCCGCGATGTCCGGAAACAGGCGGCAGAATTTCGAATCCTTAAAACTGATATCAAAGAAGGAATAAAAATGCATTAGTTTTTGAAAGTAAATATAAATTTCGAATATGTTTCAAAAAATCTATTTCTATAGCGCACTTTTGGTTCGATTCGCTAATTTATTTCAATTCAATCCTTATGAAATTATATATAAGAGTTAATAAAGCCAATTTTTGTTTCAAATTCTACGCCTTGAAGTTATCATCGTTACTTGAGCCGTTATTTTTTCTAGAAAGGTAGAATTTTTGGATATGTTTCAATTAATCCTTTTCTACAATTCATTTTTACTAATTTATTTCGATTCCATCAAAAGTAGCAAAATTACCCTCAAATTGTACGCCTTCGAGAGCTTGGCGAATCGTTGTTTCTCCTCGTCGGTCGACGTCAAACTGCCCAGCGTCGGCTGGTTGTCGTTCATGAACGAGAGCAGACCTGCAATTGGAACAAGTTGCCATAAAAATTAGCGTGATTGTTCTTCCATCTCATTTGCAAACGTTTGAACATTAACGACAAGGTTCATTACCCCAATTTCCTAATCTGAAAAATGTCGGAGAAAATAAACTTGATGGAATCGCTTAAACTTCGTGGGAACACATACACATGTTCTTCTCGAATATTTTGACAAATAGATTTTCAAAGACGCCTACCCGTAATGATAGTGGAGACCGTCCAAGCGGGATTCCACGTGTCGGGGTGATAATCGCTGATGGAGAGACAGAGCCTGGTGTTGGTCTGGAACCGACCCGAGGGCGTCATCATGAAGATGGCCGGCGGGCGGAACGGGAAATTCGCTGGAAACACCAGCTTGCCGTGGTACATTCCGCCTGCAAAAACACACAATCTTCGTGAAAGAATTTATCCTCTATGAATGAGCTAGAGTCTTTCTCTGATGAGTTATGTTTCAGAAAATGAATAACTGAACAGGCGAACATGATGATGTTTCGAAACGTGGTGGGAATATGTGGAAAATCGATAAAAACTATCGGAAATAATATCGAGATTTAGACGGCAAATTGCAAACCCCAAGAAATTCCACTTAGTGAATATGATTAGCGAATATTGCTAATTTAAAATGTTTCTGCGATGCCAAGACGATTTTTAGAAAATAATGAACGAACCTTCATAAGGAGTGTTGGGAGCGCCGAAAATGACGTAGTGCCACTCGAGAATGTTGTCCTCGCACGGGGCCGCGCGCATGAACGGGACCGGCTCTTTCAGTAGCTTCTGAAAACAATTCTTCGAGTTTTTTTCTCCAATAATTAATGAAGTCCAGGATGTATGCATAAAATCGAATGTTCTATGCCTCTTTCAAAACATTCTAATTTTTTCCTTCTTCCACAATAAATTGTCACTTAAAAATGTTTCGTCGAAACCTTATCAGTAAACAACAATTTCATAGAATCCCGCGTAAATTATTCACCCCTGATAAGCTAATCAATAAAATACGGTTTCGAAATATCGACATTTTTGACACGTCTAGAGAATATTCGTAGGATTATCCTTGAAGAATCTCGTTGTCAAAAATTTGACTGTTGATTCCGGATTTTTTCCAGACTTTATCGTGTTATTCTTTAAAGTTGTACCTGATAGTCCTTTTTCAATCGCGCCGTGGCCGTTGTCGATGCAGCTGGCATTCTCCTTCTGAAAATTGCAAAATTAGTCGATTTGAAAGAAAAGTACAGAATTCTTCTTCAAAAAATGCAAGAAGAGGCTAAAATTAATTGTAAGAAATGGTAGGGAAGATGGCTGGGGTTCAAGAAAATCACAAAAATAGCTGATCTCTCGAAAATTGGAAATGACTTGAAATTTACCTATTTTCAGCTAGGTAATTATCGATCTAACTAGGGCAGCTAATGAAGCGATAGTCTTCGGAGCTGATAGGAAGTGGTGGCTCTAGAAAATTAAAAAAAGTTAGTTTTCCCAAAATTGGAAATGAGCTGTAAGTTTACTAATTAAAAGAGGGTAATTATCGATTTAATTAGGGGTAACTAATCAATTGCTTATCAGAGCTGATAAGAGTGAGAGACGGCTTCACACAAGTGGAACGACATAAAGGCAAACGAGAAAGCGATCGATAATCGCACGGCAAAGCGAAACTAGGGAGAGGGGAAATAGCAGGGGCAAGGAAGAGAGGGCGCAGATCGAGACATAGTGGCAAACCGATGAAACCACGCGGTTCAAATGCAGCGTGATTTTTTGCATTTTTCATTTTTTCTCATCCTTTTTTTAGTTTTCATTTTTCCGCTCGACTCATCGCTAATCACACATACAAAATGTGACTAAGCCGCCGTCATTTTGTTGACATTTTTGTCGAATGTTTCCAGAATTGGCACGTAAATTTCAATATTCGCTCCTCTATCTTTTCCACAATTCGTTAACTGGCCATTTTTCGATAATTGGTTCTAGAAAATCATGAATTTCTAGTACAGATTTTTATTGAAACTTTTTTATGAATCATCTTATCATTTTTCTATTTTTAGTGGAGTTAGTAAGATGCCGTCAATGAGTTTTACAGCTTTACTAAGATTCACGAGATTTTGCCTTGTCCTGATTCTTTTGACTTCAAGGTTTATAAGCAGCAAGGTGTTGAGTAATTTTCCTCGAATTTCATTTACAATTTTTCTCCATAAATGGGTCCGTGGAAATATTTTGTTTCTTTTCCTAAATTTTCGTGATTTCAACGATCTTTAAAAATTTCACTATCGCGTTACTAGAATTTTGTTCCTTTCCCTTCAATATGTCAGCAATAGTTCTCCCAGCTTGACGAAATGAATCATTGAAAATATTCATATTTTCGCCATTTGACCTCGCGAAGTTGCTAAAACTACACTTTAAAATGAAACCCCTAGTGGGGAGTTGAGTTGGTAAGTTTTCCTTCTTTTCCGCATTTTCCTAATTACCTTAATCCTGCCGAGTGATGTCGTCGTTGGGTGATAAATAACTCATTTTCGAAATTTTATCGACAAAACTCTAAGTTCAAATTTTTAGGTTGAAAGTTCGTATGCTAATTGGCCGAATGAGGGGATGGACGTGAGTGCGTATTTCTTGGCAAACGTGACTTTGCCGTTCCAGACACAGGATGAGGCGGCGAATCAGAACGGCTACAAAAATGGAACAACGCCAGATCTGATCAGGGCCAGCTGCTTCACGGACAGGGATACTGTAGGTGGGTGACAATCTTTCTTGAGATCTTAAAAGAATAAATGATTTTGATGATAGATGATAGAAATTGCAATTTTTCTTGATGATTGAGTATTATTACCGGCGCATTGATATAATCAGATTTTTACAGCTTTACTCATTTTCTGAAACATACATGAATCACAAAAACGGAGAGCATAAGAAGCTTAATAAAATTTGATAGATTATGTCCACTCAGAGAATATCTTTTGCAAAAAATTGATATATTTTCCGAAACCTACAATTTATATTTCCAGCATGCATCCGCACGTCGTGCATCGGCGTTCTGTCGATGTTGACGGCGTTTCTCTGCCTAATGCGAATTCTCAAACAGCACAACAAGGTCAACCTCAGACTCCTTCTCTACTACATCCTCCTTCTGCAGTGCATCGCCGGGTAAATATTTTTTATTTAACAATCTTATAAGGAATTCTTCGAAAATTCCTGTCAGATCATGTCAAACTCTGTTTTTTTACATCTTTTATTCTTGTACTGCAATTTCTTCATATCCTTCTGAGATTTTTGAAGAAGGGCCTGTTCAAAAAAGTCCCAAGTTGAAATGAAATTTCTTTTTCAGATCCCTCGAATTTTATTCCGGCTGGCGAACTGAATTGGCCCTGTCAATATCGTATGCTAAAGCGATAGCTCTGCTGATCATTTGCTATATGTATTTGGACATCGCTTCTCGGATGATGAGATGGAGCTCGAATTCTGGAAGACGGCTATGTTTCATCGCTCTAACGCTAATGTTCGCCTATTTCACGGCGTTTCTGATAATGGGATTTCTACTCTCCATCGAGCCGAATGTCGATTGCAGAGGTTTGAAACTTTTTGTGAAATCCTATAAAATCGGTCTTTAGCGAGTTACTGGATTTGGTATTCCTCCGGCGAGGTTTTGATCGTCCAACTGATTGTTATTTCATTCTTCCTGATCCTGAGAAGAATCAATCAAATTTCCGCGACGCAGGGCATGCAGACACGCCAGAAACGAGATCTGCACATGTAAGAGGCTTTCTCATAAATATGTTTTTCTTTCTAACTTCTTTCTCTTAATGCAAGTTCACGCCTAAATTACCCCCTGTTTAAAATTTTTGGAACATAGAATAGCGAGCACTGAAATTATGAAAAGCTCCAACGAGATTTTGTTTTTCTCGTTTTTTTCAGAAAAAATACATTTTGTCAGACCGTGCTCCTAATTTTTCAAGATCTGAAATAATTCCATTTTTTAGCAACAAGGTGTTCAGATTGCTTTGGACATTCGAAACGTGTGCATTTGCCGATCTGGCATATCATATCAGCCTGTACATTTTCACCAACGAAATCAGCGGATGTAGCGGTCTTTTTGTGAGTTTTTTCCCCATAATTTGCTTTAAATGATTTTTTCCTTCAAATAATAAACTAATCGGTTTTTCGAGAAAACTCCCCTTTTTTGCCAACTGCATGACCCGATCAAAATACGATAATTTCATGTTCAGGCGAACGACCAACTCCGATACACAGCCCTGAAAGGACCCTACGACGTGGTCTCTATCCTCTTTCCAGTTTGGGCCGTTCTATTCGTTTTTCGCTTCACGAAAAAGCAGGTCTACGAGGATGCCGATATAGAGGTTGGGAGTTTTGAAAATTGAATAAAGTAAAAATTCTCAATATTTTGGAAGAAAGCGAATTTTAAAATGCCTTTCCTTGACACTTCTATCTTCTTATAGTTGTGTATGGATTAACATTTCTATTCGCCATCGTCGATGAGCTTTATCCTGAAACTTATCCAGAATATTTTTCTTCTAAACTCGAAAATTTTCAGTCGGTCTCGTCTCGCTCCGACTCATTTTCAGCGAACAATGTTTCCAGAGTAATTATTGTCCGAAATTGGCGAAGGAGATATCGACCTTTAACACAGGTATTTTTGTATTATCTCTTCAAAACTTTGTCTAAACATTCATAGAAGCCCCATTGTGAACATTTTCTTTGTAAATATCGATTTCCTTATCAGCTGCTTGAGCATTTGTAAAATGAGCGCTCAAAATTATTGCGATAAGGGAAAAATAACACAATAGGCTTTAAAATCACCCTACGCCCTAAACAAAGATATTTTAGTCATCGGACAATCCAATTATATCCTCATCACAAAGAAGACGACTGCGCACTGTATCGTCAGGTAGATTTTTACTTTTCTTTTTTTTCAAATTTTATACGTATCTCACTGCAGAATCATTCATAAAATCACAGATTTCTTTTTATGTAAATGTTGAAACATCAGTAGTTTCATAAGAAAATTGACAAAGCAGTGAAACAAAACCGCATAGAAAAATGAACATTTAGTAAAATACTTTCTACAAAGTTATTCAGTCCCCTCGATGCCTCGTCGCCTGTCTCTGTCGCACTCGATCGTGAGCAGTCCCTTGTACTCGATCCCCGAAGAACTCCACAACGTCGGCTCTTCAGCCCCCAACGGATATTCACGGCTTCAGGACAATTACGAAAATTGACGGCCATTTTTTTTTTCGAAAGATTACGAAATTTTCGAGAATTTTAAAGATGATCCGAAATTTGTTGGCAATCACATCAGAAGAAATTCTCTGGAAAGTAGGTTTTCGGAATCCAATTTCGAATTTCGGGTCGCCTACAATATTATTTCGATGTGTTGTGTAGATGAATTATGAAACATTCTGTAGCTTTTTCTTATAATGCTTGAAAGCCTGTAAATGCAATTTTCTTAGCAAAATTTATGGCTAGTTGCTAATGCCATTTTGCTGCATCACTTTTCAAGTTCGACTCAAAGCGAAATGACAAATTTATTTTATTTTTTTAAAAGTCATGGATGTGCAGATTTTCCAGGTTAGAATAGTAAAAACTGGCATATGACATGTCCATGATTTTATTCATTTCCAGCTTTTTCTCTACACATATCGCCAAAAATCACAATGCCTTATCATGATCTACCGTAACTCAGCTAATAGAAACTCTAGGCTTTAATTTCACACATGACTTCTAGATAGCGAAAAGTTTCAATTAGAGCTTTACGGTAACTAACCTCATTTTCCAAAAAAAAATAATTCGATAACTGCAATTTTTAGCTTTCATGACTTCATCAACCAATTCTGTGATTTTCGTTGAATCGTCATTGTTTTATTTCCTTTTCTACAAAAGCTTATTTTTACAGTTGCCATATTTTCAGATTCGCTTATTTTCGAGAAAAAAAATCATCCTATTTCTCCAGTCAAATTTTGATTCAGAGCTTATCTTCATTTTCTTGATTTTATCCTTTTTTGCCGCTTCAAACATTAGAATCGAGTAGTTTTTGTCCTCTGTAAAATACGTCGACGTTGCCTTTTCCTTATTTTTTGTTCGGGTCAGACTGCAAGTATTCTTTTGACAAACTTTCTTACCGAGATGTTCTTGAAAAAATAAATTTATGAAGCTATCAAAGCCAATGAAGATCGCATGATACAAGCTTTTCTTTACATATCAAACTTTTTTGCAAATTTAAACTTTTTTCATTTTGCAATTTGTTCACTGTTTCCCTGTCTGTTTGCAGTATTTATTGTTGTGGTTGCTTCTGTAATTTTCGTTCTGTTCAAAGAAAACACTGCGAATTGACTGATCTCTTCCAGTCGATCTTTATTTATTTTTAGATCGCTGATCATTTCGAGGGAGATCACTTGGGGGCGAAGTACGCACTGACCGCTCCGCCTGCTCCCGCACCGCCTCCAGACACTCCGAAGTACGCGCTCTGCAATCAACATAGGTTCTTTCAAACTTGAAATGAAGTCCAACTTTAGGATCAAAATGCTAATCTATCCTAGCATTTTGATCCTAGAATTGTTCATTCAAATCTTACCTGTCCGGAAATGCCTCCCGCCCCGCCACCGCTTCCGCCTGCTGAAATCAGACAAGATGATCATCTACATTTGAGGAATTTTGAAAGGTATTTTTCGAATTTCTAGCCTATTTTCAACAATTGGAAAATTTTCAAGGCATCGACAATATCTCATATTTCGTTCAATTTTCCTCATCATCTTACCAGTTCCAGGACCGAAGTAGCCGCTAGTGCCTCCCGCAGCCGGTTTGCCGCCAGCGCCCACGCCGAAGTACGCAGAAGTCACTCCGCCTAGAATTAGAATTGTAAAATGATGGAAATGCAACTTCAGTTTTGAGTTAGATAGATGTTGTTGCTAGTATCAATCATTTCAAGTTATCGAGACTTTGAAGATTTTTTAACCCTGTCGAACTAGTGAGATTCACTGATCATGATAATCAATAGAGCTATTACAAGATGTTACCTTCTTTGCAGAAATATTAATATTTCAGAATCTAGAAGATTTAAATCGAGCAGTTGAATTAAGGTAAGTAAACAATGTTCAAACAGATAAAAATTTTGTCTGCAGAACTATTCACATCAACTCAAATCCTCCTCTTCATGATCATAAATTTTGTTTGCTTACCATCAGTCGCAGCCCCGCTCATCGCACTTGCGCCACCAGCTCCACCGACTAAACATTAAACTATTAGTGATCGGAAAAAGCTGCCTTTCATCATTTTAATCGAGTGACTTTGAAAATCTGAGCTTGAATGATTTTTTTCTTTTAAAATTCTCTCCCAGAGTGATGGAGTCAAGCCCGAGAATTCGAAGATGGTTTTTATGTAATCATCCTTACCGGCAGTCACGGTAGACGAACCTTCAGCCGGAGCACCGCCGACTAAACGAAATAAACTTAGTTCTTGATACAATAGAATTTTCATGTTTTGGATTGATCAAAAATGTTTGAGATTTTCATTGAGTGTGGGATTTTTGTAAATGTAGTGATTTTAGATTATTTTTTATCGATCATCTACCGGCAGTCATCGTCGAACTTCCTGGTGCAGCACCAACTGAAAGAAATGCATTTTAGTGCTTGATAAAATTTACAGGTTGATTTTAGGCAAACATGTAAGTTAGTGATTTGCAACGTAAACTTTAGATTCGAGGACGGTTTGAAAGGTTTGTTCTCGAAATGTAACAGTTTCACCATTCGATATGTTGTAGGTTTTCAAACTGACATACAAATATCATTTTTCGAGGGAAAAAGGTGCAATATTTCGGAAAAAAAAGCCTTTTGAAGTTCATTTTGATGACTAACCAGCCGTCATCGTAGAAGCTCCCGAACCAGCAGGTGCGCCACCGACTAAAGTGAATTATTTTTATTGTGATTCAAGTCTTTTTCAATTAAAATCAAATGCATGCTATCAATTACTGTTTAGACTACAAATCTAGAAGACACAAAGTGGTACATGAATATTTTCACAACTTAGGAAAAGAAAGAAATATAAAAAAGGAGTCTGACTAAAAGAGCATTCATTCTTTTCGATTTCCAAAAGTTTCTGAATCGATTATGCCCTGGCTTTCCAAGAAATTTCATTCTTTCAGACTTCTCAGGCTCTACGTTTTCTAGTTCGCACTAGCTAATATATCCTTTTCTTCAAGAGTTCTTCTGCTTACCAGCAGTCATCGTGCTCGATCCGCCGGCAGGTGCCCTTCCCACGGCGGTCATCGTGCTTGCGCCCGTGCCACCGATTGCCGTTCGAGTCGAGGTGCCCGGGGCAGCGCCAACTGAAATGTAGGATTTTAAATTCCGGAAAGGTTTCAAGTGATAATTCGAAAATAGTAGCCATTATCATGACACGAAACGGCTAAATAGGTCAACGATTTTCATTCAAACCTGCACCTGATCTATTTTCTGATTCTTATCACAATCTCCTTTTAACACCTTATGCCAATATTTAGCAGAAATAATTCCAAAGATGAAAGCTGAATCCATCGCAAAATGCTTTTTCAAAGTCTTTTTTGGTTATAAAGTGAAAGAATTCTAGATTTTCATGATTATTTTATAGTTCAACTGACCAGCAGTCATTGTGCTCGCACCAGTGCCTCCAACTGCAGTGCGCGTGCTAGTGCCTGGAGCCGCTCCGACTAGAATTCGTTATCTTTTTCAGAACAATAAAAAATTTGAAGGTTGTAATTTGGAAATCGTACACCATCATCTTGACAAATACAGAAAGCAAAATTCTTGATACTGAATTCTGGAAATGTTGTAGCTTTACAACTCACAGCATGAGGAAATAATAGAATTTAGCAATAAAGATTGGTGAGAGTGGGAAAATCTCCATCTTTCCACACGATTTCATCATGTTGTAAGGCATCCAGGTGTATGTTGCTTTATGATTTCATTTATTCGTATACTTACCGGCCGTCATCGTAGAAGCTGAAAATGAAGACATTAGTTGGACTTTTCTCATTTTTTTCGTGAAACTTTGATGTGTAATTCGCACGTCACTTATGAACAATAAAATTTCACTAGAAATCCTAGACAAATTTCTACAAATCTGGGCACTTGTGTATAAATCGTTCCTCATCCTTCATTTTTGACAGTTAGCAGGAAAAATATGGTTGAATTTCAAAACTGTTCACTCTTTCTCACTTCAGAGGAATGCGAAATACACATAGCACTAATTGAACAGAATTCTGGCTTCTCACACGAGTGTTTGAAGTTTATTTAGGTTACGAAATCATGGTCGATCTCGCAGTTTTGATAGAAACTCAGATTGTTAGTACATTTCTTCTATTAACACTTTTGATGTTCATAAATTTCACTCAATTGCAAGCCTCTGTTTTCAAAGTATGCCTGTTTATAAACGAGATCACTGCACTGGAATTCCGTCCAATTAGTAGAATCTCTCGATCAACTTACCTCCACCCACAGCCGTCATCGTGCTCGACCCACCGGCAGGCGCTCCTCCCACTAAAAATTAGAATATTTATTTCAGAATATGTCGATTGCTTGATTTCATCGTTCAGGTGATTCAGAAGGTTATTTCGATAACTTGATAAATGCACAACGTGGGAAATATGAAAGAAGAGAAATTCGTCTATTTATGGACACTACTTGCTATTGTGACAAGTTGAGAATTTTCATAATGTCGTATCTTATCAATTTTGAGCTATTTTATTGTCTGGACCATTTCTGAACAGATATGAACGAGACGAATTTGAATTGAAAATCGGATTTCAATTCTTATTTTATCCTTAAATATTGCAATTTTGTCTCGTTCGTATTCCAGAAGTCCATATTTTCAATCAGACGTACCTGCAGTCATCGTACTTGCTCCGACACCGGATGCCCCGCTCACAGCCGTCATCGTGCTCGCTCCTCCAGGTCCTCCGACAGCCGTCATCGTGCTTGCTCCTCCGACTCCTCCAACAGCCGTCATCGTGCCTGAAATTTAATTCATTAATTTGATCTTAAGCAATGCTTTATGATTCCATTGTAACTTGATCATGAAGACACGACTTCATGCATATGACGACGGATTTTCTTTTAATGAAAACAGATACTTCAACAAGAACACACAATATTGGAAAACCGTCCCTCCATCATTTTGTCAAATTGATTTCTTTATACAATGAGACTTCATGCTATCATTCTCAAGCTTCAACCAAACCTTTTAAACTACCCAAAAATGCCCGCAAATAGACTCGTAGAGAAAATAGTTATTTCTAGTGAGATAGAGAAAAGACTTTTCTGACTTTTCATAAGGTTCGCTTTACGGGTTTTGCGGGTCGAGTTTTGGGAACTATAACTGCAACTTCCATGTCTATTTTTGCCTTCAAACTTACTTGCACCATTTCCTCCCATCAAGATACTGCCCATCTTCGAAACTCCTCCACTAGGAGCGCACGCGGGGGCGGCTCCTCCACCGACAGCGAAGTACGCAGACTGAGCTCCTGAAAATTCGGATCATTAGAATGATTATCAGCTATTTGAGATGGTTTTCTATAGTTGTCATTAGGTGAGCATCGTCATAAGATTTAGAAGTCAAAGAGCATAGGTTAAAGAAAAGAATCCCACGAAGATGATCAACCAATGACATTATCGGTCTAGTTGGAATTGACTAGATAACTCGTCATGCTCATCTGGTTCGATACAGCTGTCTAATAACCTCGAAACATCGAGATATAGATGTGACGAATAGGATGAAAGACCATTCCAAATTTGGTCTATGAAATGTCTCGACGTCTTGAGGCTTCCAAGCAGCATGCTCATCAAAGGTTATTCGTGCAGTATCCCCAAATTGATAAGAATCTTGCACAGTTCACTTCTAACTAGAAACTCTGCATCAATGTCACGGTATGGGATGGCAGAGATGCAAAACTAGGATGAAGAGGACAATACAACGAGGATCCTGTCGATTTGGTGATAATGCAGGAAGATGAGTGGCGAGTATGTGACCGAGTATGACGAGCTCATGACGAATCTGCCTACCGGCTCCCTGTCCTCCACCTGCGCCACAGTACACGCTCGTCCTAAAATTAGAAGAATTGATGATGAAATCTAACTGTCACATGCTATTTTTCATTCTTTCGAGTGAATTCTAAGAGCATAGAAGGTTGCTGCAGTATAGAGTCCTTCAGTATTGATAAAAGTCAGTCGTTCATTGCTTGGATTCTCAAACGCGAAGTGATCTTCACGATATTTGAATCAGATTCACAGCGTTCGTGGGTCTAAGCATCAGCTCGCTTGGAAGTTGCAAGAACATTGGAGCATCGAGGACTTGATGTGGCAATGATGGGAAATGCCAGGATAGTCTCATCTGATCTTTCTCAACATCATCGTCAAACGTACCCAGGCGGTGCGGCCGGGGCTCCTCCGCTTCCACCTCCAGTGCTCTGTCCTCCAACTGAAATTCATGGATGAGTACAAGTAGTTAATGTACTTTTCTTGGTAAGATTTTCAGGGTTCAAGAATTTTTCAGCTATTTTTTTGGCGAAATTCATGCAGAGTTTTGCCTCTTCTCGAGTTTTTTTCTCACCGCCGAAGTACGAGGACTGTCCTCCAGCGGCCGGTTTTCCACCCGATCCCACACCGATGTAAGAGCTCGTCATCTCTGGCTTTTCGAGTTCTGTCTTCGCGGTTTGTCAACGAAAATGTTTTCAGAATGAACATTTTCGCTATTTATACCCTTTTCCAATTGAGAAAATTAAAATTTTGTATCTCCTCAATTTGCATCATCATTCGAACACGAAAAATGAGTGGTTGTAAAATTAGCATTGAAAATATCTAGACTAAGATAACCTCGATATTTGAGTATAAATAGCGAAATTCTCATTTGTCCGACATTCTTTTCGTCTCTCGACAAAGAACCATCAGCCTCCAAGCGACCAAGCAGACATGGCTCAATCCGTGCCGCCCGGCGACATCCAGACGCAGCCCAACGCCAAGATCGTCTTTAATGCACCCTATGACGACAAGCACACCTACCACATCAAGGTATTGATGGGAAAATGCAGAAAATGAGAAACTCTTGGTGAAAATCTTGCCAAAAATCTCCAAAAAATAGCTAAAAAAAAGACTAATCATTCCACTTTCAGATCATCAACTCGAGTGCTCGTCGCATCGGCTGGGCGATCAAGACCACCAACATGAAGCGTCTCGGCGTCGACCCGCCCTGCGGCGTCCTCGACCCCAAGGAGTCCACTCTGATGGCCGTCAGCTGCGACGCCTTCGCCTACGGGCAGGAGGTTTGTGAAATAGGGGATTTCTCAAATCCGGCATCAAGATATAACAACAACCAACAATCAAGACCCATATTTCGATGCTGAATTTGACGAATCAGTACTGAAATATTGCCACTTTGGAGAGAGATCTCAAAATGAACAACGCTAGAAATTGCAGTATTTCCTTCTTCAACTAACAACTAATGTCTTATCTTTCAGGACACGAACAACGACCGCATCACCGTCGAGTGGACGAACACCCCTGATGGCGCCGCGAAACAGTTCCGTCGCGAGTGGTTCCAGGGCGATGGCATGGTCCGCAGAAAGAACCTCCCCATCGAGTACAACCCCTGAATCTCTCACACCCACACACATCGAATAAATGTTTTTGAAAAATAACTGTTCTCTTCATGTTTAAACGAAATATTGGAAAAGCTCATGATGCAAACACTCTAGTAATTCATTCCTCCTCTTGCTCGAAGCAATTCTAGATCTTCTCACTTCTCCAATTCATTGACGTTCATGTTTTTGTACAATTATTCGCGAAAGATCTTCACGGGATTTTGAAGAAGTTGTTAGAAATGTGTTTCTTTTTTATGGTTAGGGACCGCACTCCGAGTTCCCACCATCACATCTTGTAGTTACCGTCAGTCTTAGGAAAGACGGTCGTAAAACCCTGTAGCGATCTATCCCTGCATATTTCCTTTACAAATTTTCTCACCTTTAACTTACTATTAGTCAAAAATTTAGTCTCTGTGAGGTATTCTATAACTATGATTTCGCTCTTGCGACCTATCTCCCGTACACTTTCTTTATCTGATGAAAGTACTCCCTAAATCTGCCCATGTTTCATCTAAAGAGTTCACTAACTTACGTTTCCTATGTAATTTCTGTTCAACAAACAAGTGATAATTGGTTATTTTTACGGAAACAGAATTAGGGTAATTATGATTTGCATTGTATTTTGATGATCAAATAATAATTCTACGTCGTAATTGGTGTAGTCGTTAGAATATTGAATCGTTGCAATTAATCTATTATTATTGTTATGGCCATTCAATGACTCAGATGATATTCTTAAAATCGATTTTCAATTTTACTATCGCTAAGAATTTCGAATTTTTTCTTTCAATTGATATTGAATATTCGAATTTGTTGTCTTATCAGTTAGGCTCAAATATTGATTGAAAGCATATAGACTGATGATAATTATTTTCCAAATAATAATTTAGTTGCCTAACGTAAGCAATGGTGTACATCGGCATTGATTTGGGAACGACTTATTCATGTGTTTCTGTTGTCGAAAATGGAAAGCCTAGAATCATTTTCAATGAAGAAGGTAAATCAATTATGAAATCCCTATCTATTCTTTCCATTGTAATTTATGCTCAGGCAAAGATTTTATGCCATCGATTGTGTCATATGGTGATAATGAAATATTAGTTGGTAATCATGCACTGGACTATTCTGAACTCTCACGCATTTTATACGGTTTGTATTCTTTAGTCCGTAATCCGGGAGGTGAAAAGTGGTGCACGGCTATTTTTTGGCAACTAGTATTTGACGGAACGACGGAGTGTGCAATGACGGAGTGATTTTTGTCAAGAAACTCAGTGTTTCTATCGAAAATATGAGAGACAATAATTTGGCAGAAAATCACTGTCATTTACAACAACAAAAAAAAGCACTCCGCTATCCCGTCCTTTACTAACCATCCTATTTTGTGTTAAGAAGTGAAATAGCATTCGAAAAGGAGAGATTGGTCTAAAATCATTCCTTCTCTCTTCATTTTCGACTTCCCAGATTTCGGACTCAATAATATTCAAAGTGCTACCTTATTTTCGGATTGATTTTATAGATTCAAAAAGACTTCTCGGCTGGGGGTTTATGTATGATCTGCCGATTGCCGAAAATCGTTTATTATGGACATTCGATTTGGATACAAGAAATGTGTTAAATTTATTTTTCATTGTAACGAAATAATATTTTAGGAATCAGTAGGCTATGTCCTGAATAGAGGCACTGAGAAAGAGCGATTTATTTTGCCGGAAGAGGTGTCAGCTGATATTCTACGAAAACTTAAATTAACCGCAGAAGTTCGATATTTAAATAATACCAATTTAGTATTTATCTCTTAGAATTACACGGGAAAAACAATAACAGGGGCTGTTGTCGCAATTCCCGCATTCTTCCAAGACAACCAGGAAAGAGCATTGAAACGAGCGATCGAAATGGCTGGATTCGATTTAAAGATGCTAGTTAAAGAGCCTACAGCCGCTGCGATCGCGTACAATGAAGACAAGAAATTAGAGGATTCAAATATAATGATATTCGACTTTGGCGGAGGTAGGTACATAATCATCATTTGAAAACAAACAGTCGAACAGTTGTATCAATGAACTTTTCAGGCACACTTGACATTAACATTTGCGAAATTGAAAACGGAAGTATTACGATAAAAGTCGTTACAGGAGACCAACATTTAGGCATAACTATTATAAAAAGTGGTTATATTATCTTTTAATTTTATAGGTGGCCAGGATTTTGATAGAATAATTATGAACTATGTATTACAAGAATATATGGAATTATCGAATAATGATATTTTTGGAGATAAGCGTTTGGTCAAACGGCTAAGAGCCGAATGTAGATCGGCAAAAGAAGCGCTCTCCTTCAATGCTTCTTCTTATAATATTCATGTTAGCATTATTAAAAATAATCGAAGTATCGAATTATAAAATTCAGTTGGATATCGGTCCAGATCACCATTTGGACTTAGACGTACAATTAACGAAAGAAAAGTTGAATGAATTATGCGAGGAGCTTTACACAAGAACATCCAGGCTAATTGATGATACGCTTAAAATGGCTAACCTTAGGACAGATGACATCGATCACGTAGTAAATAATCACGAAAACTCTTCAATTCTGATCGGGAGTATTTTCCTTAAATTATTTATTCAGATACTCGTCGGTGGATCAACAAGAATTCCTGCGATAAGGAATATTTTGGAAACGAAATTTGGACAGAAGAAATTAAAATTTAATATCAATCCTGATGAAGCCGTCGTATTTGGGGCAGCTATTTTAGCTAATACTATTGAAGTAAAAATTATCATAGTGCGAGTGTTTAAACAAAATATTCTAGAAGAAAAATCAACTTTCATTGATTAATAATACAATGAGTGAATTATCCTGGAATACCAATAATTTGCAAATTGGTGGAGACAACTTATTCAATAATTCGCATGAAATTTTGCTTTACTGTAAGAAATAAAAATAAATTTAACGAACAAAATATTCAATAATTTATTATAATTTAGACTTGTATCCAAGTAATGGTAAAGGAAGAATATGCTTGTTCAATTCATCTACCCGCTCAGTCGAAGAGTTTGCAAAATTTTCCGAGGGTTATGAGCCATATGAAGTAGCAACTACACGGAATAAAGTAAATTCTTATGTTCGTTATTTTGGATAATTTATTAGACTTCAGATTTTTGGAATTGATGGTATAAAGAAATCGTTTGAGATATATGACTTGAATACTCGACAATTTTCAAGAGGTTTTGTCAACAAATCCATAAGTGATCGATTCAAAGAATTTTGTAGGTCCAAATCCTCCTGAATGGCGTACTGGTGCATCTGTGATTTATTTCAAAGACAAATTGTATTATTTGGGTGGATGGGAACCTAGAACTGTGGAAGATACGAATCGAGTTGATGTAAAAAGATCGAAGGAAAATCCACGAAATAATTTATTCAGGTTTTAATAGATGGACAATGGCAAACAGGACCTGCTTTTCCTTTTCCAATTTATCTTGTTCAAACAATAATATGCGATGAAATTTTATACGGTCACATTATAGTATATTCATTATTGTAATTATGGATATTCAGCTATTGATGGTTTTAAAAGTAGAAAGATATATCGATTATCAGACGATGAACAGGAATGGATTGAAATTGAAGAGGTTCCAGAAAGACGACATTCTTTTGGAGTTGCATCGTTAAATGGAAAAATTTTCATAACTGGAGGACGAAGGTCGTTTAATTTTGTATGATAAATAATGTATCATATATATTTAGTGGTTTTAATGTATTGAAATCCTGTTTATTTTTCGACCCCTCAGCTCCAGTTGGCAGTCGAATTTCTCGAATCGCTGATATGAATTATGCAAGAGAACATCATTCGCTAATTGTCGCTAACGGAAAATTGTATGCGATCGGAGGGTGAGTTAAGATTTTGCATATCTTTATACGAAATATTTGTTAGTTTAGATTTCAAGAATCTTCCGAAGAAAATTTTTGTAATTCAAGAGAGGAATACGATTCACAAGCGAATAAATGGGGTGAAGTCGGGGAAATTAATTCGCATGAAATTTTGTTTTACTGTAAGAAATAAGAATAAAGCTTGCGGAATAAAAGATACAATAATTTATTATAATTTAGTTTATTATCGAAATGATGATGAACGTGAAGGAAGAATATGCTACTTCAATTCATATACCTGCTCAGTCGAAGAGTTTGCAAAATTTTCCGAGGGTTATGAGCCATATAAAGTAGCAACTACACGGAATAAAGTAAATTCTTATGTTCGTTATTTTGAATAATTTCTTCGGTTCAGATTTTTGGAATTGGCGGGATGTATGGAAATGGATCATTTAAAATATTTGACTTGAGTACTCGACAAATTTCAAGAGGTCTTACCAAGAAATCCATGAATGATCAATTCGGAGAATTTTACAGGTCCAGACCCTCCTGAATGGCGTCAATGGGCATCTGTCGCTTATTTCAAAGACAAATTGTATTATTTGGGCGGAGATACGAATCGAGTTGATATAAGAAGATCGAATGAAAGTCCATGAAATAATTTATTCAGGTTTTAATAGATGGAGAATGGCAAACAGGACCTGCTCTTCCTCTTTCAATGGTTTGGGCTCAAACAATAACATGCAATGGAATTTTATACGGTCACATTATAGCATATTCATTATTGTAATTATGGATATTCAGTTATTGATGGGTGGAAAAGCAGAAAGATATATCGATTATCAGACGATGAACAGGAATGGATTGAAATTGAAGAGGTTCCAGAAAGACGACATTCTTTTGGAGTTGCATCGTTAAATGGAAAAATTTGCATAACTGGAGGACGAAAGTCGTTAATTTTGTATGATAAATAATGTATCACTATATATTTAGTGATAATGCTGTTAATGATGATGATGATTTTTATGTATTCAAATCCTGTTTATGTTTCGACCCCTCAGCTCCAGCTGGCAGTCGAATTTCTCGAATCTCTGACATGAATGATGAAAGATACAGTCATTCGCTCATTGTCGCAAATGGAAGAATGTATGCGATCGGAGGGTGAGTTAAGATTTTGCATATCTTTATACGAAATATTTGTTAATTTAGATTTCAAGACGATTCCGAGAGATATTTTTGTAATACAATCGAGGAATACGATCCACAAGCGAATAAATGGGGTGAAGCCGGAGAAATTAATTTGCAATTTGGTGGAGACAATTCATCCAATAATTCGCATAAAATTTTGTTTCACTGTAAGAAATTATGTTGAAAGCTAAATAAGAGACTTTGAAACGATTCGTAATAATTTAGTTTATTATCAAAATAATGATAATCATGAAGGAAGAATATGCTTGTTCAATCCATTTACCTGCTCAGTCGAAGGAATTGCAAAATTCCACAATTCATACTGGTCATATCAAGTAACAACTAAACAGAATAAAGTAAATTCTTACGTTCGTTATTTTGAATAATTTCTTAAGCTTCAGATTTTTGGAATTGATCCATTTGAGAAGACTTTTGAAATATTTGACTTGAATACTCGACAAATTTCAAGAGGTTTTATCAACAAGTCCACGAATGATCGATTCAAAGAATTTTACAGGTCCAGATCCTCCTGAATGGCGTAGACTTGCATCTGTGGCTTATTTCAAAGACAAATTGTATTATTTGGGCGGAGATACGAATCGAGTTGATGTAAGAGGATCGAATGAAAGTCCATGAAATAATTTATTCAGGTTTTAATAGATGGAGAATGGCAAACAGGACCTGCTTTTCCTCTTCCAATTACTCGTGTTCAAACAATAACATGCGATGAAAATTTATACGGTGATATTATAGCATATTCATTATTGTAATTATGGATATTCAGTTATTGATGGGTGGAAAAGCAAAATGATATATCGATTATCAGACAATGAGCGGGAATGGATTGAAATTGGAGAAATTCCAAAAACACGAGGTTCATTCAGAGTTGCATCGTTAAATGGAAGAATCTACATAACTGGAGGACAAGAGTCGTTAATTTTGTATGACAAATAATGTATCATATATATTTAGTGCCAGATTAGTTGATTATAATGTATTAAAATCCTGTCTGTGTTTCGACCTCTCAGCCCCAGTTGGCAGTCGAATTTCTCGAATCGCTGATATGAATCATGCAAGACGGGTTCATTCACTTGTTGTCGCTAACGGAAAATTGTATGCAATCGGAGGGTGAGCTGAGATTTTGCATATCTTTATACGAAATATTTGTTAACTTAGATATCAAAACATGTCTATGGTAAAACTTTGTAATATAATCGAGGAATACGATCCACAAACGAATAAATGGCGTGAAGTCGGAAAAATTAACATAAAATAAAGCTTGATTATAGCAATCTCAGATTTCATATAGAAATTTGATACAATAAAGTGTGAAATAATAATTTAATTTCAATGAACATGATACAGACAACTCTCGAAGATATCCTAAAGTGATGAGGGATAATTGTAGCTGAAATAAATATTCTTTAAAATATTTATTAAAATAAAAACTCCTTACTCTCTTCCTCTTGAGCATGTTTCATTTGAATATGAGATGACTTTTGGATGGCATTCGAAATTCAGTAAATTGTTGACCAACCAATTAAAAATCCCTTCATTTATTATTTCTAATTCCTAATCATTTGTCAAAATTATTCATTTTATGATAAGGTTCTTTCTTCTCGTAAAATATTCGACATCACTATTCTCTTATCAATTCTCATTCGATGTAAAAGCTTGCTTTCTTGCTCTTAATAATTATTGAATTTTTTTTTATTCATTTACGCATGAATGCAAAATTTATTTTCTAAATCAGTACATTTTTAATTTTAAAAATTAGTTGGACATGTAGACTAACTCCCAGCTAGGCAGCCATGCTCACATAGCGTAGTGATAGAGCAGCGCATCTCGGAGAGGTGAGGGGTCAGGTTCGAATCTTGACTGTGAGAGGCATGAATTTGCATAAAATAACCACTCGCAGCGGACCCAATCGAGGTATCACTAGACCACCGTTCTACATTTGTATAATCTTCCCAGTATTTGTCTTACTGACTAATATTAGCTTGCTTTATAACACAGGAGGAAGGCGTTGGTAGACATTGATTAAATTCGAAGTCAACCAAATTTCGTCGAAATGAGTGATGAACCTATTTCCAAAACTGTAAGTTGAAATTCAAATTTAATTTCCTGTAATTAATTACTTTTTTTGCAAAATGATGACATTTTATCAGAAAATTTTTAGCAACTACCATCATTTGTTGAAATGTTGGATGCTTCACAGAAGAATATCATCAAAGGTCTATGGAATATGGATGATTTATCTATTTCTGATAGAATTGGCAGCATCGATTCGATTTCGAAAGATATGCCTAAAGAAGCACGAGTGGAATACAGAAAATGGCGTTTTCTAATGGACCGATCGAGGGTAAACTAAGAATCGTTTTTATCAATAAGAAATGCAAACGAAATTTTAGATGCCAGATTTCTATCATTCCCAAAATAAGGAGATCAAGATGATAATTGCCGCAACATTCGAGAAGTCTACTGATTTAGGTAATGCAAATACACCTGAAACAATACTATTTCATGAGTTTAGAAGAATTTGCTCGAGCCATGATGAGCATAAAGCCAGTATTGAATAACCCGGATGCTTTCGACAAATGGATGGAGAATGAAGAAATCGAATTCGAGGTACCTTTAATTTAGAAAGATATGAAAAAGGTATCAACTTTTCAATCATCAAGTTATTATGTAAGGTTGATTACGCTTTACGTTATGTTATATTATTTTCCGCCACCTGGAAAGATAATCATAAATAGAGGTAGTTACATTCATCTGGGAGAGTAGCCACATTTATTTTCCTTAATAAAATAGTGTTTTTGGCCATATTTTTAAAGAGCGTAAGTGGATTTTGAAATGGGAAATCTGATGGATAAAATTTGACTCATAATAAAATTCGATTTTGACTGATTTGGATACTTTTTATCGTTTTCGAAATGGATAATCTCATAGAAAGTTGTGACGTTGAGAAGACGTCTTCCGAATTCCCATTTTTGCTAACATTTTTTCGTCAATAGAATTCGCATCCAGGATTTGAATACATTCAAACGATTGAAAGTTGCCTAAAATCGTCATGTCTTGCTCATTAGAGAAAGAACGCGACAGGGTCTCCCCATACATGATTCCTGTCTAAAAATGGCCGCAAGGTTTCAACCCATCACAAACCGTTGGGGGATTTGATGAGGGTGATCCAAAATGTCGTTTTTTTGCATTTAAAAAATAATTCATTATTAAGAGTTTCAGTCATGGAAAACCAAAGTTGGCATAAGCAGGGGTCCGCAAATCGGGCTGATTTTCACACCATTTGTACAGTTTTTACGCTAATTCTCATGGTGCAGTCCGTTTTTCATAAAAATGCAAATGGGCAGAGTTATGCTAATTTCAACTTTTTACATATCTCATGTCAGAAAAAAAATCGTAACTTCCTTATTTCTGAACCAAATCGAACGGGGTTTTCAATATTGGATAGTCCATGAAAAACTCTACAAATAATGTAACTACGACCACCTGCTACGATCAACAATTTTCCGCCAAAAATTTAATTTCCGAAAATGCGACCCCGACCTATTGCAGTTTTTCGCGATTTTGACCCCATCGATGTCTTGGGAAAAGACCGTACTCAATTTGAATCAAAAATAAAAAAGTTATTCAAGAAATAAAATAGGGAGATAAACTTGAAACACCCTGTATATGCGTATCAGCACGACTTACTTTTTTTAATTTTCAGCAAAAGGAACAACAGAAGGAGAATGCTTTGAGACTCCCCGAATGCAACAAGGAGCACATCCAGAACTTGGAAGATATATGCAACGAGAAGACTAATGAATACAAAACAATCCAAAAACGATGCAGTGACGTCAAGGCGATGGGGCAAAAGCTTGAAATCAACGTAGGAGAATCATTTTATCCAGCGTTGAGCAAGATATAATCGAATTATTTCAGTTCCACAAGAACCGAACGAAGGCGATGAATTTCGTAAATGAATTGGCCGATTACTGCCACCTGAACGAGGACGCTGGCAGCAGACTCGACCAGCACGTGCAGTTCAGTAGCTACTGCACTCTCGAAGACATGCAGCCCCCTTGCGACATGTACGGCGATGCAACGTATACTGAGGACAAGGAAAAGAAACTCGAGAATTACAATCTGAGTGATGCACAGAGAGACAGCAATGACATTGCGATGGAAGATAAACACGATTCGGAGGTAAATAAATTGTATAAATTTAAAAAGTAGTTGCATCCTAAAAATATTGGAAAGAAATCTTTCTCTATCAAGCCTTATCCTAATCTACACGCAACTATTAAAAATTAATTTAAATCAGATCATTGATGAAAAAGAATAAAATAATTTCAGCCAGCCAGCAGTTCGCAGGCAGGCAACAGTGCTGAATGCGAAGCGATCAATGATATCGACTCATGTCCGAGCGAAGGCAAGAATACAAAAAAAAAGAGCTGTCGAATGAGGACCGCAAAAAGGACTCCAACAAACGTGCATCGGCTAAATGCAGGAAAAATGAGAAAGACACTATCGCCGAACTCGAGGCACAGATCAAGGAGAAATGTAGGGAAATTGATGAGATCAAGGATTTGGAAAAAAATCTCATACAGGTCTACAATGAGAAGTTGAAGAAGGTAAATTAATTTGAACATAAATTAACAAAATATGAAGACTTATGTTTTAATTCGAATATTCAAGAAGAATACGAATATAATTTTTAAAATTTAGGCCCAAGACTGCATTCTGCCCCTGTGCGATTGGGTCCATTACCTGCTCGGCAGTCTGACTCAGCAAATTCACGCCGCTCGTCGCGATCAAATCATCATTGACATCGAGGAAATTCGACAGACTTTCGATGTCAACCCTTGCACATCCACGCTTATGTAATCTGTTTCGTCAGAATTTTTTTTTGCTTTTTTGGTTATAGTTTCAGAACATCTATCTCTAGTTAATATTGTATTTAGTAGTCATAGTAATTAGACGCAAGTCAACCTATCTCTTATACCAATCCTCATCTCGGTTCATTTATGTAATACAGTATATATTTTATGAAATACGCCTCGATGTAACACCGCTAATCATCATTCTTTCTGTAATTAAAAAATTCTCAGTGCTAAATCGCAAATGCATTCAATTCACATTGGCTTCACTCATACTTTGCAATTTATTTAAATGATTTATTCTACCCACAATTTTTATATTGCACTTGTATATTGCCGTTTCAAATAAATGTATTATTTTTGCTTATCACATTTATGCTTTATCTTATCTGTCACTTGAGTGAAAATTTTATTTGTGCAATTATTTGAGTTTTATTTTGACTTGTCTATCCACAAATAGTAGCAAAATGTCTGGGAAATTATTCAAATTTCATTAAAATGAGTATAGTTTACATTTATTTTATTAGATATTTGTACTGCGTTATTTCAGCAAAAAATGATTTTTTACAATGGCATCGGGCGTCGGGCTGAAAAACGATGCATTTTCTATCACAAAATAAGAAGTAAAAGGTAATCTTTCATATTCAGCTTGAAGCACTGATGAGCACGGCCTATGAAGCTCAAACGAATTATTTGGAAACCTTGCTGTGCGTTTTGATCGGTCCAATTCGTGTTTCGGGAAGCAAGAATATTCCCTAGGCCTATATCTAATAGTGGAAAAAGAAAAATCAGAAAAAATCACTTCGCAAAATTTCCAGAATTGAAAAAATGACGAAAAATTGCTTGACTTCGTCTTCACAGAGTGCGCGAGACTTGCACTCTCTATTTATAGTTGCTCTTTTCACTCTCCCTTTATCTCATTTAATCTGGCCAATTTTTAAAGTACGATGATTTTTACAAACAGCCGTTTCCATCATCAAATCAAGACTAGTGACAAGCAGAATTTCTATTTTGTGACCTCAGATTCGAGCTTCAAAAATTTTAGAATTTTCTTTCCGAACATGAAAATTCTTTTTGGAATGTACAAAACTTTATGTGAAACGTGTGTATCTTATTTTTCGTGCTTTCTTTTATTCCAGATCGGTAGTAGGTAATAGCTTGATCGTCAGTTTTCATGAAAATGCTCGAAATCCTAATTTCCCCATTTTGATTACTCTCGCTCAAAGAGATAACCATATTTCCTTCATTTTTTCTTTTGATTACGATTCGAGTTCAAACTTCACCTCAAAATGGAGGCGACCAATCGGGTTTTTATAAATAAAATGCAGCTTATCATCAAAATGAAAATGGAAATAGCAAAAAGTTTTTGATCATTGAAATGAACGCTCTAACATATCCCTCGCTTTATGCTGAAAAATAGAACGATAAAATGGGCTTATGAATTCGAAAATTCGGTAATGGCTTTAAAATGTCAAAGTGCTCTTTATTTTCAGCTTTATTGTTCTAATTTTGCCCCATATTTAGTACTTCCTTCTGTGAGCTCATAAAGTCAACCTAATTTAGATATTCGGAGCATGTGCATTATCATTTATCGCTAGATATAAAGACATTTTGTAAACGTTGCGTAATTTATTTGCTTGAGAAAATATTCTTTTTTCTCTAAAATGCGAGAACTTATAAAACCACATTTCCATTGCGAAAGGTTGGTTATCTTCAGTTGTTTCGAGTTTAATATCGTGCTGCATTCAAATTTGTCGAACCCTTTCAGTGTAATCCTTTCTGTTCTTTTTCTGAAAATCCTCATGGTTTTCAAAGGATGGATAAATGTGATCATTCATAGAAACTTCAGCCTTTTAAACTATCAATTTGAATACTCTTCGTACTTTTTTCGTCCAATTTCTCATTTGTTTCATTTCATCGCTAAGAATTTTTCTGATACTGCTTTTCTTTTCAACAACATCTTTATTTTCTTTCTTGTTTCATCAAATTATCCGTCTCTTTTCTTTAAAAATGCAGGAACGCTCTCCACGTGCTTCAATTTCAGTTTTTCTTTCAATTCTCATCGGAGTATATCTAATTTATCATGAAGCGAACATGGGAAAAATTTTATTCGCGATTCTTCTAAAGCAAGATAAGATATGCTCTGAGGTTTGAAAGAATATGAATCTGAAAACTAAAACTTTTATAATTATTAGGCCTGAAACTAAGAATTACTTCCTTGAAATAGTCAAATAACATCGAACTCGGAGTTTCTAATTGGTCCTAAATAATCAGGTGTAGAGTGTAACCTGCATAACGACAAGGTATAAAACTAAATGAGCGAAAGTGGAAAATAATTGCGATTTTGTGTTTTGTAAAGATGTTGTTCGCTTCAAAATTAAATTCCTTTTGGAGCAGACCTAGAGAGCACTTTCGTCAGACGGAACTAAACTATAGGGGGTAGGTCGCAAAAGCGAAATTATATCTATGACACCAGATCGCGCTGGTAGAAATTTTGACTAATGGTAGATTGGAGAAAGAAGTTAGTTAAAACGATAATTGAAGGTAGGTTATAAAGGATTTCTGACGATCGTCTTCCTTGGATCTGCTTTGGAATGTGTGGTCATTTTCGTGTTTATTTGTGTTCTACAGTAATTCTCTTATTTCCCAAAATGCACGTATAGTTCTGTGTACACTGCACACACACACGTTGTGAGTGGGGACACGAGTTATCCAGATTAATTTTTTGGACTCTTTGAAAGGTAGGGTTTTTCCTACAGTTTTTAACCACGTACATCGACAAAATTGATGGTAGCTTCTTCACGTTACAGACTTCACATCGATGCTAAATTTTCAGGTGCATATTCAATAGGAACTTGTGTATAGAGAGCCTGATCGCAATCTGGCAAAATTTTAGAAAGTTCTAGCAGAAATTTTATATCACTATCTAGGCTTACATCGCAACTTTAGCTAGAGTTGTATTCAGGTCACTCGTGCCTCTACCGTAGTGTAGCCGGGTTAGTTTGCTCCTCTTCTTGCCTCGTGAATACAATATGTACATTCGTCTGCAGGTCTGCTTCAGTGCAGTGGCAATGCCTCTTCCCTTTCCGTCTCCCCTAACTACGGTCTAGTTCCCTTCTTCGCCTCCATTCTCCTCCAGTCATGCACTTCAGCCCCAGCCCAGCCCTAATTGTGCTAAGCAGGGCAATCTTTCGTATTTCGCTTGGCTTATTTCAGCTTCACCTCGTTTCGCTGTTCGCTTATTAGCGTTTAGCAAATCTCCCAAATTAGTCGAAAGGATAATATTTGCTTTGGAGTGATTCCTTATCCCCTTATTCTCGTCTAAGATTGTCTATTTGTCTCTGTGCATGGCTACAGACAGCATCTTCTAGCCCTTCTAGCATTCTAGCATCCTGCAAAGCGCACGTTGTGTTTGAAGAGTGTTGTGAAGAGGAGGCAGGGAGGGAAGAGAGGAAAAAGTTCCCCAATCCTGCAGCAATTTGCAGCAGCAGCCACACCACGCATGTGTGTTAGTGTCCGGTGTACTGTGTGCGTCCACAATGTGTAGTGTTATTTTCCTGGAAAGGAGAAAGCAAGACTGTTGTTGGCAAGTATTCAGCTATCACTAAATCACGTTTCTTCACAGTTCTTAATTGTAAACGCAGAGCTGGGGAATATAGAAGCGAGGAGAGACGAAAAGATAAAAGGGGAGAAACAGCGCGCTCTTTCTTTATTTTTTGGAAGGTGAAAGAACACAGCATAAAGAAGGAAAGAGTAAAATTGCGTTGTGTTTTTTACTGTTAGTGAATATGAGTTCGTGAGATATGCATAACCAGTAACGAACAATAGTTATCAGAGGAGTAAAATAATACCTTTTATCAAGGAGGTACAGTAGATATGATGATAGTATGCAAATTATCTGCTAGATCAGCATTAATCCTGTTTTCATTCCATCGATCTCGCACGCGCAAGCATGACACCACCAACATGTTCAAATTCGGTTGGAGCGAGTGTTCATCATTTCTACGGTCTTGTCCATGAACGAATGGGAAATCTGTATTTCTGGCGAATGCGAGCAACTTTTCAGTCGAAAATGCCGAATGACTGTCTTTCCTTCCCGCTGCACAATTTGTCGGTGTCCTGTGTGTCTGAATGTTTGCCTACAACAATTCAATGCGCGAATGGCGCGAGCGCGGCGTCGTTCTTTTTCTTCGCAGGCAACGGCTCTATCACATTTTCTTCTTTAATTTCTTCTTCTTCGCATGTGTAATACTTTGGATTTACGCAAATAGAAAAGCATACCTCCATCAAGGATTACTATGTTTTTAAAGGAAGAATAGCGATAAGATGAAATAAATCTATCCCGTTCATGAAAGTCGTTGACCTCTACTAGAATAGCTGATTAAGATGGTATACCGGGAGTGGAGTACAATTTTGTAATGGAATTAAGTCATTTTGGCTAAGGATTTGGACCAGTGATAAGAGATGAATATGATTTTGGACTCCGAAAATCCAATATCGAAGAATGGTGTACTTCGGCCTCCAAATACGATTCGAACTTTCGTGAAGTCCAGCTTCATTTCGCCGCTGGAATTGATATTCATTTTGTGTACCATGTCACAGTGAGTGAACGCAATATCCAAGCATCCGATAAAATTACTCCATCGTAAATATTTCTTCATACGTATTTTCGGATGTTTATCTTTTTCCTATGTAGCAATTCTTCTCTTTCTCACTATTTTCGTGTGTCTTTCCTTACAAGAATGGATTCGTTTTTCGTTCGCAAGCCATCTTATGTTGCTTTTGGAGGTGGAAAACGAGGGAAGAGAGGGAACGAGGAGTGTGTAGTCACTACAGAGTGAGTGTAGAGAGTGGACACTAACAGACTAACAAAGGCAAATGCAGGAAAAGAAGAAAAACGCTGACAAGAGTCTTCTACAAGCAATCTTCAGCCAGTCTTTTTTCGGTGAGAAGTCACTATTTTTGCTTCTATGAAGATCATCTCTTCGAGTGATAGCTTTAGGGATTTGTGTGGGTTAAGTTTCTGCTATTATTCAATTTCTTAAAACCAGTAACCTGAATGTGTTCGCGTTTTTGCAAACTGAGACTTTTGTAACCATAGGCACAAAATGGTGCGGATAAAAGATATAATATTTTTACAAAAAATGACCATTTTGCAAAATTTGTTATTCGCTAAATCACACGGATAATTCATCTCTCAAAATCACATTTTCTTTCTAGTTCTATTCGATAAGCCTTCTGGATGATAGTGTTTTCAACACCACAACTAGACTGTAAGAATCAAGTGATGAAGGAAGAAATTTCAAGCAGCTTCTACGGTTTTTAAATTCACCAAAGTAAAGTACTGTATTCTTCTACTCGAACTAAACATTTCCCGTTCACTTTCAAATTTATTCAGTTCGTCAAAAAACCCCACCAACTACAAAGCATTTTTGTCGATGTTTAACTTGTATCTGAGCACCTGAAACCTCGATCTCGAGACAGCATGATTTATTCATAAATTCTACTAATTTGTAACTTTTCACCTGTCGTGTCATCACTTTTAACATATTTCTTATCTAATGATAAGGAATAGGTCGATAAAAATTTTTAAGATAACTTCAGTTTTCACCTGCTTTATTCAATGCTTTAGGATGGATGCACAAAAAGCGTCTGGAACATGTTCCCAGATTTGATTATATGAACGGGTGTTTCGGCACAAAGTCCAACACTCAGTCCATTTTTAATTCCCAGAATCTGATGAATGATAAATTTTATAGCGTGAAAAAGCCTAGTGATAAATGAATTATTGAATCCTCGTTTCGAGGCAGAAATCCGCCTCCATTCAAACTTCCCAGGTACCATTTCCACCTGCCCAAAATTCAATCTGTCTGTTTGAAAAAATTGCGAGCTTCAGAAATGAATAGCAAAAATATCACGTCTAATTAGTGAGGAACTGCACATTTGAATTTGAAACAATCATATCAGCTTTTCAAAGTGAAATCATTTTCTTCTAATTCAAATTCAGATGCTTTGATACTGTATTTTTAGTTTTTAATTAAAAGAAAATTGTGAAAATGCATATTCAGAATTTTCTCAGCGTTTATGAATCATTAAAAAATCAAAATTAGAAAAAGAATAATTGTTGATTTCAGCTTCTGAATACTAATTTCGCCATCATCTAACAAGTTTAATTACCCCAGGTCTAGGGAGTATTTGAGTTAGACTAAAAACATAAGGAGAATAGCTTGCACAAACGAAATTTATGCAACTGTTTTTCAATCAAATAATCGATACCCAGAAAAAATCCGTATGGTATCCTTTCATCTATCTCTCTTCATAGAATATTTTTGGCAAAAATGATGAAATTAGGACTCGCGAACTATTTACATCTGAGAGTACCAGCAATGTGGTCGTTAATTACTGAGCTAAAGGAGCTATGCGTATGGGGCGGTATATCGTAGTGTGAAGTCCTTCCCTCGAGGAAGTTTCTTTTTCCCTCCAGGCTGCGTGCTCTCTACTCGAGCGATATAGAGTTGCCAGAGTATAGAAGAGATACCATACGGATTTTCTCTGGATGCCGATTTGGTTGAGAAGCGGGGTATGACTTCATGATGAATGGAGAAAATTTAAGGTTAAAGACGCAGAATTGTGTAGGAAATATTATAGGGGGTAGGTCGCACGACAATACTGACCCAAGTCCTCCCTAGATCTGATTGCCCCCCTAATTACCCAATTATCGTCCCTCTCAGTCTCAATTATCAATTGTCCAAGCCTTTCACTTCGGTTGAGTCAGCTGCTTGTGCCAATCGACAATCGCACAGGGGGCAGTGCGGCTTTTCTGCTTCTTCTCACTTCTCAAAGTCTTCAAGCATTTCGCGTTTCGTTTCACATTTGCCCCTTCCCCTTTCCCTCTCCCTCTTGCCTTAGCCAAGCCATACTCACATGTGCCCCCCTCTCAACGCAAACTAAGCCCATGGGTACATTCTATTTTTTCGGGCTTTCTATTCTCCTTCTTTTTCTTTCTCCGCTCATATTTTGAAATACCATTTCTTTCCGCTTTCCTCTTATTTTTCTTTATCCTCAATATTTCCCCATTTCACGTGTAACCGACAGCCATCTGAACCCATTTTCCGGTATCTTTTCCTCATGCTATTTCTAAAAACTTCGTTTCCTTTTTCCCCTCTAAAATTCACAATTGATTTTCATACTCTCTCAGCTTTTCTTTTTCTCTGCTTCTCCCGGCATTCTCATGAATTTTCTCATCCTCTAGCCGCCTCTCTATTTATCCAGTTTGTATTTGCCTAGTCGAGGTTTTATGTTCATACGTAGCTTCGGTGGTGAGTTTATATTTTTCTTCAGTCCTCCATCTTTTTCATTTCTATCTCTAGCCAATTCGAAACTTTTCATTATCTCGTAAAATTCCCTCGCTATTTTCAAATTCTCTCAATCTCTCGTACGCTCGCGAAATGCTCACTATTTTCATTTCCCCCCAAAAAGTTCCTTCTCTCTTCCAACAGAGTACGTTCGTTTACTTTCCAGAGAAAATTCCCACACTAGCGTTGGAAAGGGGAGAAAATACACAATGGTTTCGTTTGAATAACCCCTTACTGAAAAGTTTATTGAATTTTTTCCTATCATAACTTTTGGGAAACACATTCATTCGATAGGTTTTCTATGTTGCTATCCTAAATTTTATGATATTTAAAAAAAAATTGTTATTTGATTCAGGGCTGTTCAGAATCGGAGTCGGAATTCCGAACACCCTTGGTTTGATTTTATTATTTCATTGATTTCTGATTATTTTTCTTCATTTGACAAGAGTTTTTTCTCCTATTTTTCTAAAAAAAACGACGAATTTGTCTAATACATTTTTTGATTACTTTTTCCAATGTATACAATTGTTTTCTTCGAAATTTCTCATGAAGCATCCAATTTCTTCAAACACCTCGCATAATTTTCGCAAAATTTGGCGCAAATCCGAACATTCTTTCACTCCTTCCCATCCCCTTCTAATGTCTAATCTGTTCGTTTTGATCTATCTTTGGGGAGTTTTTTCGCGGTCCTTTTCGATTTCTTCTCACTAATTTTCTGCTTCTCTCGCTAATTATATCTGCCACGTTTTTCCGCCTTTCCTATAATTGTTTCGCTCTCGCCTTCTCTCATTTTCCCATGCTACTTCATCTTTCTCTTCTAATTTTCTCCTTATTTCCACCGGGCTGTCGGCAGTTGTACCTCTTTCCCTTCGCAGCCTTTTCCCACTCTTTCCCCTTCCCCTTTTCCTTTCATTTACAATTTCATCTTATCGTTCGTTATGCAACTCGCCAGCCGTTTTCATACGCTTATCTCGAATTTTCATCGATTTTATTAGCGTTCCGTAAAAAAACTCGAAACCGTTGCGTTATATGGTTTTTTCGTTCCAAAATATACTGTAGTGGGAAGCTGCTGTTTCGCAACATTATATGGTTTCACTTGAGAAAGTGGTGGTCATTCTTTAATTTTTATTTAACGTTCTGATTCAATATAGACAACCCTTAAAAATTTGTTCTGATAAGCTAGTTGGATTGATTAGATTCAATGGATTTTCATATAATATTTATGTAAATTCGTGTATTCATCGTAACATAAAAAATCGATATTCTGGAACGCCATCTTCTTGAAACTTGGTCGTTTTTCGATACGAAATCGGGGTACTTCAAAGGGAGTCTCAGATCGTATGTCAAGAGATGATATCGGAACACAGGTCTCGATGATTCTTCATCACCTAGATTTCGAAAATCCTTAATTTTCAAGTCCAAAGTCTAGCAGTCGAGAAGCCATTCATTCATGTTGCGTTTCTTTCCATTCAGCCGAACTTGTGAACTGCAAAAAATGCACATAAACTATGCAACCACGAGGTTTTGAATGAATTCTAAAATTTCTTCGCCAACTTTCAAAATTGAGTCGAAGGTGCAACAATTATGAAAGAAATGATTCTATGAAATCTTTTACGAGGTTTTATGCTTTTTCATAGTTTTTTTTTTTCAAAATGTGCCAACAATTTTATTTGAAGTCTCTTGAAAAAATGTACGACGCTTTCTTGTTGAAGGTGCAATTTTTTGCTGTTTCTGCTGAATATCACGAGACCCAGTTTAAAATGTCAAGTTGCATTACTTTATTGAAGGTGGCTGTATCTTCTCATGATAGGCATATGTATCTGAAAATCATTCGCGCATTCCTATTTCACCAGTAAATGGACTATATCTAAAGCTAAACTTTTGAACTTCAATTATATAGCACTGATATTTTTGTTCTACAGGAAATTATAAACAAGAAGGAACTTTTCCACTTTTCTAAACTTTTGATACAGGAAATTAGAGTGAAATTTTCAGTTTCTTCATTGCAACTCTGAAATGGAATCTTGTCTAGTTTCATCCGAAAGAAGCAAAGGATTTGAGGCTGGGTTTGGGAGGATTAGCAGGATTTTGATAAATCTCGAGATATCCATTCATTTGGGAAGTTTTTGATCGGAGGATAGGTATTTCAAAACGAAACATTTTGAAAACAAAGTGATTTCATAAAAATTGCATGATTATGAATCGCAACATTAATGGTATCTTCAAGATAGAGCGACGTTAAAAATGTTTAAAGCCTGAAATGTATTCATTTGCACATACCTTTCGATATACCATGTGTTATGGAGTTCAATTTAATAAGCTTCTATCATATAGCATACGGTATCTAGATGAAAATGCAGTACATACTTTAGTCATTATATCTTTCATTATCATAAGAAACAGAAGATTTCCATTTATTGTTTCTTGTTCGGTCAGAAAATCCCTCCAAGTCATTAGGCAATTTATCCCTCATCCATTTAATTAACCCGTGCAAGGATTTCTCATATCTCTTTGTCGTGTCGTAGCCAAGGCAAGGATTAGCGATTTTCACCTTTTCCATGCAAATCCTACAATCCCCGATGCTCTCAACCGCAGTCTTTACTCTTTTGACTTTGAAACCCGAGACGAGAAACTCTCGGTGTAATTTCGCTAGCAAAAATTCCAAATACACCGAAACACAGCGTTTTGCAAATCGAATTATTGAATTTTCGATGAAGAATATTCGAAAAACATAATTAATCAAAATGTCGGTGTAGAATTAAAAGAAGTCCTGTATTTTGCAGCTCGAAAAACTATTTCCTAGTTCCAATTAGAATCTTCTGGATAGCTAGGCCAAATTACCGTATTTCTGCGTCACAAAATCCAAGCGTAATTAAATTACCTGGTTAATTAATCAATTTACTTAATCAGTTAAAATCTCAAGACATAAGTCACTTTAGCAATATTGCAAAATTTTCACTGATAACCTGTGATAAATCGCCCACTCAATAGCATCATGATGAGGTTGGACATTCGTTTAGCGAAAGCGCGATTTAATTAGCAATTATCCAGTTTAATTATCTATTTGTATCTAATAAAAGTTCCTAATGACATTTTTATTCAGCGCTTGACGTGTCGAAAGCGATATTAATCAAGTTTTAGAATTAGTAATCCACAAAATTAAAGAAGGTCGAGAAAAATCTTATGTTCCACATTTCCTCACCTTTTTAGAATGCGTGTTTTTCTTAATGTTATGCACGTAATTTTTGCCTAATTTGACAAATCATCCGAAAGATACTTTATATTTACAAAGGCGGATAACGAAAAGCTACACCTTGTAGCCGTCAAATTATACGCGCGTGGTATTTCGAATTACCCTAATCCAGGGATTTTCGAGCTAACAAAGTTGTAAGTCCCAAATCTGAGCATTTTTTGCACTGAACATAGGGAAATTCAGAAATTTGTATTTGGATTTACGCAAATCCGATCAGTTCGAGTGCATTTCAGCGTTTATTTTAGACTTTTTCATTCCATCAGGCGGAGATAAGTTATCGCATTTTTCAAAAGAAGTATCAGACAAATGACACAAAAATTTTGGAAAAACAACCATTTTTTGAAGGGAATAGTGGAGAAATTGTGCATGATTTACGAATCCACGTCAGAAATTCCTTGCGATCCCTATCCTCAGTATATTTCTTTGCAAATTTTCATCTCTAACTTATAATTAGCAAAAAAATTAATTTTGCGACCTGGTGTCATAATTACAGAGTGGGTGAAAAGTTCTAACATCTCTCATTTTTAGAAAATTCGTATGGACAAAACAATTAGGATTAATGACCTAAATATTTCCCTCTACTAGATTTACTCATTGGCTAAACGAAAAAATAATTTTATACTAGAAATTTTAAATTTGATAAAATTTTGGATCGCCAAAAACTAGTTGTCAGAGTGATTTGAATTTAATTGCAAACATCGCTTGTTTTGCATCAGAATTAGTGATGATGATGATGTTGCTAAGTAACTTAATTGGCACTCTATCTCTTAAACGACGTAATTTATCAAAAAGTACGTTAAAATGTTCGGTAGAAATTGAGTACTACCATTTTAAGCGAGAAAATCGCATTTTTAAAAAAAAAATTATCATCGAATTTACTTTACTGTTAGAAAATTCGAAATTTTTATTCGTTGCCTAACTCTTAATGACTCTGGCAATGAGTTCCGAATTTCATTCAACTTTTGATGGAGGAAATAAATTTCCTATTCACGGTTAACGGTACTTGGGGGAGGCACTTTTGTTCATGATGTATGCACAAAGTGCACAAGTGGATGTGCCTTTTTGTACAGCAAAAGTAACGCGAATTCTTTGAAAGTTCAAACTCATCGCAACTTTTTTCCTAATCGAAGAAAAACTTCCTTTTTTTTCAATTCGACTCTTTTTAACAGTCAGGTCTATACTTGAAAATCTTCGATACAATTGCTATTTTGTAGAATTGGGAGGGAATTTTTGTCCCGCCCGGAAAAAAAACTCGGTAAAAATGGGGAAATTCAGGGAAAAAATTGAAAGGCCCCGCGCGATTTCGCGCGGCCAATAACCTGTTCTCAGAAATTAAAGAAGGCTGATTGTGAGGAAGAGAAAAACGAAACACGACTGAAAATCGATGTTTCGTGCGACGCCTGCCCTTCTATGGTAGAATACGAGAAAAACTGGCTATAAAATACCCTAACACGAATTCCTAAGTTTGAAGAAACACTTGAGTACAAAACCATACAGATTACAATTTTTAACTTTTTAAATGATTATAGCACATTTTGAAGGGAATGCCAGACTACAGTATTCCTGCTGTTTTCAGGGAAATGCAAGGGCGTTTTTCCTTGGTAATTTTCGAATTGAAACCTTGGACACTGATAAAATTATAACATTTGAAAATTAAATTTAGGATTCCAAATTTTTTCCTATCAAAAGTTACGTCTGAATCTAATTCAGTGGACTATTTATCATTACGTCATGCACGTCCAAGTCGGCTAATTTTCGATTAAATCATCGATATCGCGTCTTTTCGAATTCCTCCCGTCCACTCCAATCGATTTACTCAATTCTTACCCATTTCGAATTGTTATCGTGTTTTTGTCGTTGTTCCTCGACACGCGACTCGTTTAATGAAATCATGTGGCGCCAAGAAGACGTGTTAGAAAAACTCCCCTTTTCTGCCCTGTATTTGAACTTTTCATCACGCCTTTTACGGTCATTTCCAATCTTTCCAGACCAAACTGACAGCCATAGTATGTTGAGTACTCACAACATTTGTCCTGTTTATAGCAACATAGTAACTTTGTAAATTTATGTGCACTCAAAATTTTACGAGCGTTGAGTAAATCTAGTCTGTCTTAGCCGACCTTATCAAGGTCGTCTGGAAACTTTCGTGATAGACTGGGAAGTTTAGTTTCTCATCGGAATTATTATGACGTTGAAAATCTCTATTTTTCATTCTCCTCAATTTTTAGATGTTATTGAATTAAACAATCATTTTTCTTAAGAATTGTATCCGCTGAGTTTTCTTTCGAATGACTACAAACATAATTTCTATGGAACTGCAAAAGTATCTACTATGGAAACTTCGGCTTCTTTTATGTCTTGGGCTACCGTAGTTTCATAATGATATTATTGCGTAAAAATGACGAGTTTTTCTGGAGTTGCGTAAATAAATTTCTAACTCGCTTTTCATTGATGGAGTTTCGTCAAATGCTAATCCTGATCTGATTATGACCGGGAATGGCCTGCTCAAATATTATCATCTCATTCACATTACCACTTTATCATATGTTTTTATCCTCTCTCATCATGGATTACCGTTTCCTTCATTCGCACAGAGCATAATCGACATAATGGCTTCTCGCCTCGAAAAGGGATTTGTAAAAGTATATTCATCCAATTCGTGGAAACAGCAGAATGAATAACAGGACATTTGTTTTGAGAGAGGATTTTTAGAGTTTTAAAGAAAGCTAGATTTATATTTTGGATAACTCGGAAATGTTGCAGCGTCACAACTCGAAGAAATAGTATAAAGAGAGAGGCGTTTCTCTATTGTTCTTAATGCTAAATATTATTCTGCTATAGTTGTGAGGTCGAAATTTTCAAATACCTTATTCCTAGAGTATCTTCTTCGACCATAATTCCATCACTATTTACTCACGTCAACACTTTGATTTTTGCATTAACTCAAATTTTACGATCTTTTCTTCAAGGAACTTTTCTATTATGAATCATCGGACTTTGTAGAATGACCAACTATTATTTCTTGGTAAGAATTACCTAATTACCGGAGTTTTTACTCGCGTTTAACAAGCTCAACCAGAACTGCAAAAAATGAGAATGGACCGATAAGATCCGTGTTAGTTTTAGCTGTCCTGCTTATTGCTTGCGTTCGCTCAAATGTTCAGAGGTTTGTTTTTTTGCGAAAAACGCACTCATTTCTCGGAACATTCGACACTTCAACGCTTGATTAGCTCGAATGAACTCAAACAGATAAATAAGAGTAGAGCCTAGAGATCAACTGCTTACGTGCGAAATTTTTCTACAACTAATCCAATTTTAGTGAATTATTATTGATGATTCAAAATTCATTATGAAATAATTGAGGGGCATCCGACTACTTGATGAAAATGAAAAATACCGAATTTTGAACGTTTGAATCAGTGATCACTTCGCGGATGCATGCTAATTATCTTACGACGATTTCCTATCTTTTCCACTAGAAGTGTCGTCAAATAATGCGCATGTGTGTACCCGCGAAATGATCATTCATTCAAACGTTCAAAATTCGATATTCTTCATGTCCATCGAGTGGTTGGACGGACACAATATTCTCCTGAAACTCACTCCCTAGATATCTATCTCAGATTAATAGCTCTTTTTCCTTTAAAAGTACTTTTTTAAAAGTTCACTAAAACCTGCAACCCAACACACACCTACTCTCTCGTGAATTTGGATTGGTCCAAATCCGAGTTGAAAGTTGAATTGGCCTACCTCGTCTTCTTTCGTTGCGTGTGGCAATGCGGCAATTCTCCACTCCGCGAATTGCCGTGTTCGTCATTTGTCTCTATCTTTTCCCTCTCTATTTCTCTTCGTCCATTTCGGAGCGTGTTTCTTCTGCTTCTATTCCTCTATTCCTTTTCTGCCGTGCTTCCGGCGATTGCCTTTCCTTCTTGCATTTTCCCTTACACTTCGTTTTTCTTTTTCTTATTCTGTGCCGGTGCCAAACCTTCGTTGAGTTTTTCTTCTGCGCATTCGCATTATTTGAATTTTTCAAGGTGTTTTGCTTTTATGCATATCATTGTACGTTTTAGTTTTTTAGAACTAGAAATCAATTGATTTTTAAGAATTTTCTTCAGTTTGTTTTCGATTTTTTATTGATTTTTCAAAATAGTCTCACATTTTTCAGTTTTATTCGAATTCCCACATCATATTCGACATCGATTTGCATCTCTCCCCGACTTTTCTGCTCGTTCATTTGTTTGTACGAGTCGTGTGCGTATTGTCGCGTGTTTTTCCCCGATTAGTCGGTTTTTACGCGCGTCCTCTTCGTTTGCCGCGTTGTTTTTTATTCTTGTTCGCTAGTGGCCCGCAGCAGCATTGCCCGATCAATGCATTGTGTGGCAAAATGTGAGAGTGAAGTGGAGGAAGAAATAGAGAGAGAAACGCAGAGACAAAGTGTGGAAAACATGAAATAAATGAGAAATATTGCGAGAAAAGAAACCAGAGAAATATCGTGGGAAAGGAAGAAATGAAAGAGAGAAATAACAAAAAATGAAAAGAAATAGCACTGAAAAATACGTAGCTAGAGAAGTGAGAAGTAGTGTGGGAAAATATGAGACGGAAAAGAACGAGAAAAAGAAATTGGATAGAGAAAGACCCGTTCGCAATCGCGTCCCTCTCATTTTTTCATCATTCTCTTCGTTAATTTTCTTTTCTCTATTTCCTCTTATTTCCACGCTCTCTAAACTTTTTCAATATCTTCAGTTTTCTTCTTTTTCTTTGCTGCCTCTCTAATTTCTCACTTTTTTAGGTTTTTCTTTCTTTTCTCAAACTATCGCTCTTTATGCCAACTTTTATTATCTTTCGCAAGTTGATGTCGAATTTTCTAACTTTCGATTTTTAAACTACTACTCCTAAAATGCATGGATTTCATTTTTCATCATTAAGCTCTTTTTAGATTTATGACAAAGTATCTAAATTTTCGACTTCGCTAATTGCGTCGTTAGCATCCAAATTTGGTAGCTTTCTTAATGATAAAATCTGATGTGATTATCTCCTCTCGCTCATCAGAATTTCATATACCCTTTTCCCCTTCTCTCGTTTTCTGCAATGTAAATTTATCCCTGTGAACATCTGTATCTGAATAATTAATTCCTCTTCCTAGTTTATGTGACGCAAAATTGGCGACTTTTTGAGCTTTCGATAGTTTTATTAGGGGCTGCGGCGTTTTGATGAAGCCTCATTCATATTCGATTAGGGGACAGGGAGGATTTGCTGCAGTCATTCTGAATGACATACAGTGTGGAGTCGACAAAATGTTCACCTTTCCTCTAATTGCAAATGCATATCACCCACCGCCTCGTCTATTTCAGTAAGGAGGTCTTCTAAAAATTCACTCAATGACACTACCAATGACGATTTCATATATTAGTATAGTGGGAGTTTACTCTGAAAATTCTGAATAATTTTCCGATTTTTAGCAGAAATAGTTTAGTCAGGCAGATTAGCAATGATGACATTATGGCTGAGAGGAATTTGCATACTTTTGAATGGGTAAAGTGACCGCGTTTTCAAACTGAGTTTCATAGAAAATTTATTCAGAGCGACTATCTTGACTGATAAATGATGATAATTTTGTGAGGTTTCATTTCATACTCCTGACTTTTTCTATAAACTACTTTTGAAGACTTTCCTTCGCCTTTTCTGTGTCCATTTCATATTGATTAATAGGCGACGGAATCAAGTTTTTCTCGCCAATTTTCGTGACTCTTTGTGTGAAGTTTCTGCTAAACGCTCGCCTTTTCTTACTAGGAAACTCTAAAAATCGATTTTTATTCAGCCAGATAAATGCCGGTAAAGATTGATTGAAACCTCATGTGCTAGAAATTCCCGACTAGACTCTTTCTTTTCCCCCATCTCTCGCTGTTAACCTCCTTTATTATCGCTTGGAAATTCGCGCTGCGCTCATTTTATTTCTCCACTCAATTGCCCCTTTTATCGTTACGTCCAAGCATCGAGAAATGTAGCGTTTCGTTTCTAAAAGTTTCTAAAACAATCCTCTTTTTCATACTTTAATCGAATTTTCACAAAAATACGAGATGTTTATCGCAAGCGTCCCTCAAATATTATCTTACTAAAATATGCTCTATTCCCAAAAGTTATGTGTGTTCTTTCTTTGTTCGTAATTTTTGCAATAGATGAAAAGAAGAGTCACTAACATTCGGCAATAGAGCCTATTTCTGAGAAGACAAGATTTTGCTGAGTGCGTACAATATTAAAGGAATTCGCAAAACGTGTTACGCTTTTTATTATGTATTTTTCTTTCGAAGCTCTGAAAGCTCTCACACGTTGGAAATAGGAAGACATGAAGCGAGAAAGTACAGGGGAATTCAGGAGGCCGAAACGAAAATGCGAGGCAGAAACGCAGTTGTTCTTTTTAATTTAATTTTATTCCCATCGCCCGCATCGCTTTCGGTTTCATTTTCTCTGCTTCCTGCCGAAGGTTTTCGCTATTGCCTATTTCATTCATTCTGGAATGAGTCCCAGCGTTTTTTTTTTCTAAACTTTTCCTCCTCAGGCATGTCTTAATTTTCTGACTTCTTTCATGCGCTATTTTCCAATTTCATTTCTCATTTTCTAGACTATTTCTCCGTTTTTCCGACTTTTTTTCCAACGTATCTCTGTATTTGGCATGAAGCTGTCCATTTTTCGTATTTTTTCCGTCCAAAGCCGCCAGCTAACTTTTCCCCTTCCAAGGTATGTTTCTCTTTGCGCGCAAATTGTTTCCCCTCGATTGTACTTTATTTTATTCCTCCTTTCCGCTCAGGGATTTATTTCGTTCCTTCATTACTTCGTTATTGCTAATCGCGAAATTGAGTTGAGTAAATTAAACACAGGGTTAATATTCGCGAATGCACTTAGAAACCCAAACGAATAGTTTCAACAACAACAACAATCTCATTAATCCAATACTTTATGAGAGTGCATTGCTTTTATCGAGGTTTTAGACCGATATCTAAAGGGCAAGTTCGAAAAAAGACTGTTCATATTCTTTTTAGTGGTGAAAGGATTCTTGAAAATATCCTTCAAAACCTATATTGTAATCCAATCCAAATCTTCATAAGAGTACATTGACTTTATCGAGGTTTTGCACCGATATCTAAGGAGCAGATTTAACAAAAACATTAAAATGTCTTGAAAAATTGAGACTATACCCAAGTTACTCATTCCATTTTTATCGTGATTCTTTAAAATAGCTCTTTAAATGCATTTTCTTAAGCCAAAATTTTTTCCTGCCGTTTTTATCACTAAACTATTATAAGCATCGCCGATTCTATATAGAATTCATATCATTTCTGAGCCAGACTATAATATTCCCTATGCGCTGATGATTGTTTACATTCATATTAATGGTACTTTTAAGGGTACGCATTTTTATTACATTTTATCTCCGAGAAATTCTTCGTTCTCTTTTTGATAAATTTATTCATAATCAGTCTTTTTTTAGAACTCTCCTTGATCATCATTTCTTTTAGTTAACATTTTTTTCCTTATCCTCTTAAAAATTATTTGCGTCTATTGTGATTCACTTCGTTTACTGATAACCGTCGTAATTTTTCCTGATTTCACAATTTCGCAATTCCATGTTTATTCATTTTAGTTCTTTCAATTTTCAGACTTGTTAGGTCATCCAATAAATTTCTGTTAAAATTTAAAAACATCCAATTTTCAAGCTTGAATGTTATTTCAATTATCTCTAATAAGAATTGCGACGAGAAAATTGCTATAATTTGGTCTACTTTCAAGAAAACTATCGGATGATCTAAGAAGTTTGAAAAAAAAACAAAATTGTTATGATTAACTTTTCAAAATTTCAGGCAGTTAGCCTCCCACGTGGCACTGATTTGGGCGAAAACGTGTTTCCCGTTTCTGTTTCATCTTGCAAACCTTCATCTTCAGTTAATTCCCGCTGTCTCTCGAATCCACTCCAGTCATGTTCACACCGACGTCTCTCTATCCATTCGATCCGAATTCGATCGATAAAGGGTGAGTCCGTCAGATTCACTCGATTCATTGCATCAATTGCTAATCCGACAGATTCGTGCAAATCTTTACGAGAATTGCTGTGTCTGATTGAATGGTGACTAGTGACTGAGAAATGCTTGATAAAATTAGTAAATATCCCTTTCGATGCTTACAAGGGACGCTCACGAGCCGATTTTACGAGTGTTAACTCGTGCACGCTCCTTGTTAGGAGCGATTTTCTATCACTAGGTTACTAAAATTGACGAGAAAATATTATTTATTTCCCAAAAGTAATGATTTACATGTATACTTTTCCGAATACACAACAACAGAATGCAAATATGCATTTCACCCAACTTTCCAGAAAATTTTCTCATGCAATAAAACTATGCAAAAAGTAGTCGCCCTTTCAAAAATATATATATTTTTAAATCCCTATCCTCATATTATCTCACTCTCTTTCTCACGATGTTCTGGTGATAATTCCGAAACTGTAACTCGAGCAATAATAATTCGAATAGCTCATTGGTATTTATGGAAATGGCGCAATTATTTTTCAATAATTGCTTGCACAATTATTTTTTGCATCACTTTGCATTTTTTCACAATGAGGATATGAATTTTCATCCAATTATTCCTAATGGTCTCATGTTCCAAATGAGTGGGCTTTTTACAGGTGCAATTATGTAATTTTACGACCACCTTACACCTACTGTGAAATTGGACAATCTTGTAGAAAAAATCCTATATTTAATTTCATGGGTTTTCACTACTTTTCATTTCAGATAAGGATTCCAATTTGGATATTTTGGAATTAAATTTTCTTTAAAAAATTATGTGGATTTTTAAATATCCCAAAAATTTCGAGACGATAGTTTAAAATATTCCAACATTTTATTTTATCCCAAAAATGGACTAACTTCTCAGAATTATGATGATGTATTACATTTTAGTGCTGCACCCAAAATGCACCCGTCGTGAAAATAGGCATTCATGAGAAAGAGAGAGAGAGTTGGAGAGGCAAAGACAAATTATTCTTTAGCCTTTGCGCGCCTCCTTTCACGCGTCCATGTCCTGCATGTCTGCCCACTCTCATCTCCATTCACTATTTTTCCTCCGTCTACAGTCAATCAAATCAATATACGAACGACAACAAATTCGCCTTAATTTTCAAAAGAAATTGCCTGCCTAATTTTTAGTCATCAAAATGCTCATTGCTTTTCCATAAAAATTCCATTTATTTGCAATAGCATCCAATTTCAAATAGAAGTCCACTCCCCAAAATGCCGAAACCACCTTACTTAAATCATATCAGAAAGTGTTTTAGAATGGTCTAGAATGTGTATAGTGGATTTAGTAGTGATCTAAAGTGAATATGCTTATTAGATGAGGGGCTATGTCGATTTGAAAATATGAGTTTGTCGAAAAATAGAAGTCTATGAATTTTTATTTTAGATTTTACGGTTTTTTTTTTCAAATTCGGAAATTGCGAATTATCTTCCTGTCATAAAATTATTAATTTCCATATCATTTAAAAAATGAATTTTACTAAAAATTCAACTTTAGGACCATGGATGCAAATGGGGATTGTATTTGTATGGTTTGCGGGGATCGAAGTGCTGGAAAACACTATGGGTTAGCATAATACAAATTATCAAAAATGATAAGATAAGCTTTTTAGGGTATTCGCGTGCTATGGCTGCAAAGGGTTTTTCCGCAGAACTATCCGATCTGGACAGTCCTATGTTTGTCGATTCGACAAAAATTGCAGCATTGATAAAGGTAGGCATAAAATATTCTTCTCTAAAACACTAATTTTAGTGTATTTATTCACTTGGTTAAAACTTTTACTATCATTTTACGAGTTTGTTAACTTTTCAGATCAGCGAAACGCCTGCCGCTTCTGCCGATTTCAACGCTGCCTCAACGTTGGAATGGAGCCAGATGCAATTCGCCCTGACCGAGACTTGATTGGGAAACAGAAGAATCCCCGCAGGAAGAAGACGAAGCGAGAGGATAGCTCTTTGCCTTCACCGAGCACTTCACCGTAAGAAAGAAGGAAATCTAAAATCCTCATCTTCAGTGAGCTTTTTTCCAGAACGAGCAATCACGATGATTTCCTCGTGAATTTTCTCTTGGAAATCGATGCTCAATTGGCTGGTGGTTCAGTCTCAACTCCATCGACGAATTTGCCTATTGGCATTCAAAGGATCAAAGAGGACCCGGATTTCGATCCATCATCGCTCTTCCGAAATCTGACTGGCAGAATCGAGGATAACTTTGAGGTACCCTACAATTTGCCTGAATAGATCGGAAAAAGGATGCATTTCAGATGAGCTACTCGAGTTCTCGTGCCGCATCTGTCGAACAGCTGATCGGCGCCCTGCGTCGCTACATCATTTGTGCAGCGCAATGGATCGAGCAGCTCTTGCAGTTGACACAGTCTGAGGACACCAATGAGAAGGTATCATTCGAAGATTTCTCTATCGAAAATGATTGCAATATCTTGACAGTTCGTAGGTAACATGCCAGTGGGGTTTTTTCGTCCTTCATTTTTGCATTTGCTCATTTCCATTCTCTTCTTTTACCCTATGAATTTCATCAATCAATTAATTTACAAATATTGCAATGATACTTGCTTCAATGCATCGTTTTTGATATTTTAGCTGGCTCTTCTCCGATCCATTATTGGTCCATTCACGGTCTTCTCGATGGCATCCCGCACCGCTCAGCTATCACTCGACACTTGCGATGTGCTCTGTCTGTGCAACAGAACTGCAGTCCATCGACAGGTTCCCAGACATATCGTTGAGACCAAGTAATTCACTCGGGTCAAATCTCTCATGATTTATGCTTATTTTTAGCTTGCTCGCCAATAACTTCGTTTGCCGAGTGCTGGATGACTTGGTGATGCCGACGAAGAAACTGGTATTGGCGGATGCGGAAATCGTTCTGCTCACCGCATTGATCGTACTCGACCCAGGTACATTTTTATTATTATTCATTTTTATTAAGAACAAAACTTTAGATGCACCCGGCCTCTCTCCGAACACATCCCGCAGTGTCTCTCAACTTCGAGATAGAGTGCAGAATGCTCTGTTCCAATACATCCGCGAACAATCGACGTCTCAACTCAACATCACCAGCAGATTCGGCAACATTCTCCTTCTTCTGCCACCTCTCGCAAAGCTGAGCTCCATCATCGGAGAGAACGTGCAGTTCGCGAAGATGTTCGGCGTTCAACTCGATCCGATGATCGTTGAGATCTTCACCGACAATCCACCGGAGGTAAAGTATTAGATTTTTGGAATATTTATCCTGTTCATCTATTATTAGTTTTCAAAGTTTATCCTATTTTCAACCGTTACCATTTTATCTCGAAGCTGCAAGCATTTTCGAATGTAGAGTGGATGAAAATTAAAGAAAAAAAAACCTTTTCATTTTCCTAAGAGTATAATATCCATAGAAAGGTTATTATGAGAAGAAGTCACTCGAACCTCTAATTTCTTACATTCCTACTCACTTGTCAAAACTAATCAGCTGCATATTTGTGGGTGAATTTGCATCCACAATTAGCGCATAATTATTTAGTCATACATTTGTGGAATACCAAAACGAGTTTTTAGGCGGATCTTTAAAAATTTCCAGCGCGTGAATATTAGTCGAGAAAAATTGCATAACAATTATCCACTTGCATATTCATTCAGCCGTAAAAAAGACATGAAAAGCGGAAATAGTTTCAAAAATTATACACCTCAAAGCAAGAAAAAATGGTTTAATGAACTCATAAGGTAGAACTTCCGATTATCGTAATTTCACAGCTTGTACTTTAGATGTTTAGTAAAACGAACTTACTTGGACATAATATTTTAAATAACTCGAAGACAGAACGCTAGGTCAACTTTCAATTCTTCGATTGAGAAATTCAAAAACTATGCCACGATTTTCATAGCATGATGAAAGGAGGACACCTTCTCATCAACTGAAAAAAATCATTTTATCTCGAAACTACAAATCTCACTAATGCGCATCATTTAGGTGATCCCATCTCCATCAACCAAAGAGAAGGCTGACGTCTCGACTCAAACTGCAGTTTCGAACGCTCCAACGACGATTTGCAACATGCCTGCAGACAGTCGTTTGTCTGTCGCTTCCACCACATCGTCCATGATTTCTGGAATCGAGGAAAACGAGCAGAAACAGGTACTTCAAAAGTAGATGGAAGAGTTTTCTTGACCGACTATTATTTCAGGAAACATTGATCCAACCGCATAGCACTCAACAGATCGAGCAGATTCTGGGAGTTTCGATGTCATCCGATTTGAGGGGACTCTTCCCGACCACGAGTGGATGTAGGCATTTAATTCCATTAAGTTGTGGCATTTCGTAAAAAAAATCTTCATACCATTTTTGACTAATACTACATCAGCATTGAAATAGTTTTTTTTCGGATAATCAAATTTCCTCAAAATTTATCTTTTCTGGGACTGGTAGTAAAATCTCCTTATGAGACGGGGACGCGTAAATCTTGAGGAAGCCTGCTGGTAACATTGAAAAGCTCTAACATCATAGCGTGGAAAAGGTTTCTCAACTCTACCACCTACTCTATCATAAATTCCACTAGTTTTCATCCTACGATGATGTACCATTTTATGAGATTTTAAATTTGCTATTTTGAATAAAATGCCGAATTTTCAGTGACGTCCAACCCTCTGCCCTACAACCCCTCTAATAACTACTACATGGGTCAGCAAGGCGTGTCTCAACAGACCGATCTTCAACTGTCGCATCCGCAACTGCAGCAGTCTGCTGCATTCGGCAACTCCATCGGCACATCCACCGGTCAGCCCCTCTATTCGGTTCCCTACAAT
>LIAE01010298.1:59460-121815 GCA_002287525.1 Diploscapter pachys | reverse complement strand
ATCCTATCCTATTGAATATTTTTTAATCAAAATTCGCTACAAAATGTGAAAATCAGATCGAACCATGGGAAAGCGATAGAACAATTTAATGGCCAAAATCGTCTAGGTTCTTTTAGCGCTGTGCATTTTGCATTCGTTATGTATGCATAATTGAAGAAGTCTAACATTTCACATTTTGCTAGTCCAGATCAATATAATGAAAAACCTGACAAATTGTTCAAAATTTCATTCACCTGTATCTGCCTCACTGTAAATCTTATTCAATTGCCAATCTACGAAATTTCCAACTTCTTATCTACATCTAAACTAGATTGAATTATTGTGAAAATTGAATTCGGTTATTATGCTTATTTTCTAATACAAGCGTCCGCTGATCACGAGGTAGTACGACAATCTAAGCTGGGTCTAATATAATCGTTATTATAGCTCGATAATTCGATTCCTAGCTGATTACTTTATTCTATTTTATGAAACGCCTCATTTAATTTTCTAGTGCATAATTTTTTGTTATGATTTAATCAAATTCTAATGTCGATTACATGCGCATAGATTCTATTAGGAGAAAGCTTTTATGTAATTAGCGGAAATTTATGATTATCCATGAAGCGAGTCTTAAATATTTGAAATATTGTATCTATCGCCTTACAAAAATTACTTTATTTCCAGATCCATTATCAGAGAACATAAGAATTCTTTAAGTTTCGAAGACCCTAATAATATCTTATTTGCAAGAATGAGTGAATATCGAATAACTTTTATAGATAAGATACTAACCAGAAGGCAATAGCTATATGACGACCTGACGAACCCTTTATTTCCCTACACTATTTCGCCCCCTAACTAGAATGGTCATCAAGTCGTCAGGTCGTCATTTAGTGACTGCCTAATCAGAATTATTACCCATATTTGTTAACCTAATTTTATATATTCCAATTCACATGTTATTTTGTTATACGCGTGTTTTATAATTGGTAAATTTTGATAACATAAGATTCGAGTTTAGATGAATTTGTTAGGCAAAATTCTTCGACCACTATATTTTCTTACTATTTTGTTGGATATACCGGTTAAAAATTTTAGATTCAACATTATTATTTTCTGTTTTAACATCCAATTTCATGCCATTACATTGATTCACCATAGTTCAATACATGCTATATTCATTCAGATAGGGTTATCAAACAGTTAAGCTGTGTAAAGAAAATTCTATATTTATTTGATCGAATTTCGAAATTTAATGAGTTTCCTACGCGAAAACTGACATTGAATTTCGAAGTTCCACATTCTCGTTGGCATTTATTTTCGCAATATCCACTGATTGGATATTGCTATGAATATGAAATTGCATAATAAAATAAAATATTTCTAAAAGCGTTCATTGATTACAATACGAAATTTCAAACAACATTTTTGAATTTGTGATGATGACCCCCATTTCGATTACAATAATCAGCACCGCCCCATCTGAAAGTGTTAGCATTTGTTAACTTCAAAATCAAATTACTCCTTACTGCGAAGCTTTCCGAACTAAGTTTTGAACGGAATTGACCGTTTTCGATATCATCTCAGTCATGTTATGAGGGAATAACGAGCAATCTGCTCCTCCAGAAATGTACTAAATTAAATTTAATTATTTTTGACTCATTCAGAGAAGAGATTTTCAAGTTCTAAAGAAAAATAGAACTGAATGATTTGAGAAAAATAAATGGGAACATCTTAATGCGGTAATGACTCATATCTTATTTACTAATGTAATTAATAAAATATTCATTAGAAATTTGTAATTTATGGAGATTCTTACATATAAATCATCACTATCTTTCGTTAAATTGTATCCGACTGTGACAATACCATACCATTCGTAGTATCGTATGTTGCTTGCAATAGGGTATGGGTAATCATAAAACCTAAAACAAATTCTCACTGATTAAATAGGGATTTTTTCTGACTCTATAGTCGAAGTCAGGTAGATGATGACATGATTCATTGTTTCGTTTCGATATCCGCCCTCTGGAGACATGAACGGCGGTGATGACACCTTTTTCAGGGCGCTGAAGTTATTAAAATCGAAGACCAATTTAATGTTTGTATAGTTATGGCTTACTCTTCAAGGGCTTGGTATTCTTGGTAATTGCGATAGGTGTTGAAGAAAATATCAAGTCCTCGAAGGAATTCTTTTCTGAAAAGCATAATGTTTCTCGAGTTAAATAAATTTTCATCCAGTTTCACTGAGATACTACGGATAAAATTCTTTATCTTTCATAAAATGAAATTGCATAAAACTTTGAAGTTTAGCAATAGTACAAAACGGTTCAATCAAAACATGATTATTAAAACTGTTTCAGGTTTAATACGATTAATTGATGCTTAGAACATCAGTTTTGAAAATTTCCCAATTGTAAACCAAATCGAAACTTATCGTAGCTCGGATTTAGAACCGAAATTCTGAATGCCGGCGATTTGTAAAAGACGTAATGATATAACAACGAAATAAGAAATGACGAAGCGTAATAGAAATTGATGACAACTTGGATTAGTAACACGCACTCATGGGGGAAATAGTATAGGGTAAGATTAGGGTCTGGTAAGGCTTCTTTTCCCACGCTATTTTTCCGGTGATTGCGACTATATGCCACCTTTCTAAGTTTTTATCAATTTCTATCATATTTCATCATTTTTCGTTTCATCGAATACAAAAGTGCGTTTCGTCATTACGTCAAATACGGGTTGCCCTGAATACCCTAGTGAAATTCAGCATACCTATTAGAGAACGACGATAGTAGGTAGGCAAGACAAGATTCGAAACTCTCCACGGCTACGAGGGCAATTCGAGTCTGATTTCTCCCCTGGCCGATCGACCACGGCTCAGATACCGTTTGGATAAATTGTTTGAACTGGAAAAATTAAGCGAATTTTAAAAATCTATATATTATCATACCGCATCCAACGATGTATTAGATTCAGCACTAATATCGATGAGAAACACAACATCCGCAACTACTAAAATTCGAAACTTTCTAGAAAACCAGTGAATTTGTCATTTTAGGAAATAGTTTGTTTAGATCGTAAATAAGTGCTAACTTTCACGGCAAATTGCAATACACTGAATATAATAAGCCATTCTTACCAGGATTATAATAATCTGGATAGTAAGTCGTTGTCATAGGCATGGCAGAATAATCTGAATGATGATGAAATGATGAATTCATAAACTATAACAAAATAAGGCGTACTTGCAAATTTAGTGGTATTAATCGGTGGCATTGTTTTCATCGTGGTTTGCATAGGCTGTCTTGTGGTCTGTACCGGTTTAGCAGTCGTTGTAGTCGTCATTTCAACATCATCACCAGAACAGACGAAATTCTCTGCTGCAGAACAAGGATATGCCGACCACTTTCTATCGGAAACCAGCATTACTGCACACTTTTCACCGACTGGTTCACCTAAAATCTTTGATAGTTAGCTTGAAAAGGAATTCCTGGAAAGTTATTCCAATAGCTATGCCAAAGAGAGTAAGGTTTGTAGGAAAGATTGTCTTTGTAAACTATTTCGTAAGCAACGATGCAAAATAGAACCTACTTTTTCAGATCTCCGCTCAAAAATAAGTTTTTTTTACCTTGAGACCAATCCCAGTAATTGAACATGCTCCCATCCGTCCATTTCCATACGATCATGTCTGTTGTGTTCAAGCCTATTCTAAAATAGCTGTCCTCCAATTCAAACTCGACCTTCGCTATGGCTAAAATTTTTCTTTTTACAAATAGTTTAGTTTATTTTTACCTTGCAGAAAATTGTTCTCAAAGGCACTGAAAATTTTTCATAATATGAATTTTAGGTTTGACCTGGCTAAATATGGCCTACCTATGAATTGAAACAAGATGATACCCAACTGAAATACAGTAACTTTCAGCCTCATCAAATTTCATTGGCACTTTTATGAATCGGAAGCATCTTGAAAAATTTCGAGATTTTCTTCAGAATACCCTTTCTTACCTCGAATTAAATGAATACTCCCCTGGTCTACATTCAGATCTTACTAAATAAAAATTTACGAGCAGAAGAATAAATTGGCACAGTAGATTCATTTTGTTTCATGGGTACAAGTCGTTCTACTTTATGAACGGGGAAGGCGATGACTTTAAAGACACAATTCGTTAATCGCAGGCAAATTCTCATCAAATTCGCGTCTTAATTCTGATTTATCAGCAAGTACGTAGTGCTGGACCCAGTATTCATGCGAAATGATTATAATTTTCAAAGTTCGAGTTCAAATGCGATCAAAGAGTTGAAGATTTTATTCGTATAATAGTTTTTATTATTGGAAACTTGACGAGACATCATATATCTTTCGGAGAAATAGATTGGATATCAATTGCAATAAAATGGACCACAATTCCTAAATTCTTTATTTCTAAATTTTATGCGAATGAAGTTTCGTCGTTTGTCAGAAGTTTTTCATAGACCATCAGATCACAGCCGGGGATTTTCTTATCGCCGTTATACCTGAAATTAATATTTGAAGACAAAATGCCGACTATTTGTTGATCAATTATGATTAATCTTAGATTTTGTTAAACATATTCCCATTTACCAAGAGCAGATGAGTGTCGGGATAATGTCGGCCCACGACTGCACGCTTTCAATCGACACCCCATTGAACACTATCCAAGGCACGAATCTATGCTTCTCTGGCCAGACATTAGCCGTCAAATCTGCTGCCTTCTTCTGCAACTTCTCAGAAAGACTCGTTACGAGACAACCCCTAAAAGTTCTTAATCACCAACATTTAGATGATAGAAAATGGCTTCTCAACATTAATTCAAATGGTTTTGCATCTAAGACAGGGGTGGACCGGAATCGGAAGTTCCGGCTCACCTCTGATCGAAGAATTTCTAATTATGAATAAAAATTCCAACTGAATCATCCGCTGGGTCTGATCGGAAACGCTCAGTTGCTTGAAACACTTTTCTGCTGCATCTTCGAATTGAGTTTGTTTCTAAAATATAGTATTTTTAAAGATTTTTCAATTCAAATTATCAACGATTGGCATTCTTGAAAGTTCAACCTATCTTCTCACAGCCTTATTTTCAAAATATGAACCCTAGAAAAAATGTTTCTACCCTACCATCAGAGACGAAGCGGAATTTAAATTTAAAAAATCGAAGCCGAAACCGGAAGTTCCGTCTCGTCCCTGCCTACCATAAGCTGATTTTCGAGGCAATAGATGAGAGGGACGTATTGATCCTGTGTCTGAACGGCATCGATCAAACACGACTCGAATTTGTTGATCTTGCATTCCTCCTCTCCATGCTGACACTGAATCGTGCCGTTCTGAAAATACAAATTTTACCAGAATTGCATCATTTTTACTCAATGTGAATTCAGGTCGAAAGTATTTGATTGAAAGACACGTAAGTTTGAATATCGAAGAGATTTTTCAAGCGTTAATTTTAATGAAGGCCAATTTTAATATTTTCATAGAAATTTACCGAAAGAATTTTTGCATTCCCGTAGGGTATGAACTCGATGTTGACGTAGTCTTTGAATTTTGTATAGACATTCGGATACAATTCGTTGACGATGAGTTGCTGGCAGTCGGGGCAGAGCGCTTCGATCAAGACCGTAATATTGATTTTTTGATTTCGCGTTGCTGTAGTGTATCTGAAATTCAATAAATATTTCTAACTATGAAACAAATATTGTAAAAATAAACAGTAAGTATTTTGATGTGCAAGATAATTCAAGATTTATTACAAATCTTTAAGGACATCTTTGCTTTAACCGCTACGAATTACTGTTATGTGAAAAATAATTACGAATTGATGCTAAATTTTACCTTTGGCAATATTTATCGAAACCGCACTGCTGGGAGAGATCCTTATTTGAACACCATAATGCAGGTGGTACTGACGCGCAATTAGGGATCGATAATGCAGTTTCAAAAACGATGAAAAATAGCGGTATAAGTAAAATAGTTCGAGACTGCATATTCAAAATGCTAACTTGTAAAATAGAAAATCACGGCTTATAATAAAACGGGAAGGGAGAAGATCAGATCGATGCAGAAAATCCTGTGATAAAAGTGGACGAGCAACTGTTAGATTGGAAGCCCTGGACATAAATTATATGGGGTCAGTTGAATTCTTCGACTCGGAATCAGCACATTAATCATTGAATTTATCAGCAAATGCTAGGTTTCTTGCGAAAATTTCTGTCTAATTAAAAATATTTGCTTTCCTTTAAATTAAATTTGTAGTAATTGGAAAAATAACAACATTCTAATAGTTTCAATTGAAAAAAAAAGATTTTAGAATATCAAATGAAATAATAAATTATTAAAATATTTATTTGTTTGGATAAACAATAGAGTTGTAGTTAAGTTAACATTTTTGTGAGATTTAAAACTCCTTTCTATTTGATATATAAAGTTAATAATTCAAACATATATTTTTTCTTTTCTTTCACAAAATAATGTAAAAAAAGAAAAATATATTGTATCGGTCAAATTAAGTGGCAGTTTGTATACAATATTTCGAAACGTAGCCAAATACCATCAAAATCATGAATGTTTACTCAAAAAGTCATCATCTCATATCAAAATTCATCATTTGAATTATTCCCAGTTAGTCATGGATTTTGAACTTGAAATGTATGAAAAGATGACAAATCGACAGAGCAATCATTCAGCTTGTCATTTTATTAATTGCACAACCCCAAAAGAGCAAACTAAGAACCGCACGAAATAATAAAATCTCATCATTTTGCCATATTCCATGTCTGGGTCTGCATCATATAAATTGTGCAAGAAGGTGTTTGGCATATTGTCCGATTGACCTAAAAAATGTACATTTACTTTTTTTAATATTAAATTTTAGATTTAAAGAATGCTATCTCAACTTTACATTTTTGCTGGGCTATTGTGCATCTCAGTTTTAGGACAAAAACAAAGTAAATATCGTTTCTGATTTCTTCTTTATAAAAGATTTTTAGGTTGTAACTCATCCTTTATTTTATCGAGTGATTACACGTTTGGTAATAATTTTGCTGCGTACCCGTTTCAACCACAAAATAATCAATTTTGTTATTTTGAGGTTAGTAGTTACACATTCCAATAGCTCTAATATTTTCTTTCTTTTGCCTGGCAAATCATGTAGTCATATTCAGAAGAAAATTTCTTGTCATAATAAGCGAGGTGTTTGCTTATATCTAGAGAGTGCAAGCCAAGTAGGTACACGAGAACCCTACTCCGTTATTATTTTTGCCCAGGAAGATGTATTCCAGTATAACGAAGACTTTTAATAAAAACAAATGAAATAAAGGTTGATTTTGAACGAAAGAATCAATATTTTCCGGACCCCTTAATGAACACGTTTTCGCAAATTTCAAACTGCTTGCAGGTTTTTGCAAGGAAAAATTATACGTTGATTTTTGGCGCAGAGCTGCTTCAGAAGGTTTATCGTCGATCTAGGGCTGGCTTTTCATGAAGTTCGACCTTTGAAGGGTACTTGCTTCCCATTTTTGGGATTCTCACTACCACTTTTGATACATGTCGCGCATTTGCAGAGGGGCGGAGCTTGCGCTCTCTACTTAATATCTTTGAAGAAAAATCTAGAGCTTTTTAGATTCGAGTCCCTAATGGAACGTATGCCTACTTACAAATCATCGGAGCAATGACTTCAAACGATAATTACAATATCGCAGATAGTGGTCAACCTTATGCATTTGGGTAAAATTTCATCATATTTATCTTTATTTAAATTATTTTCACGTTTAGAGAACAACTCAAAAACAATGCAAGTAGAACATATTATCTGCCAGCGGGAATCAATAAGTTGTATCTGAACACTCCTAATCCATCCTTCAATAATTCAACTTTTGGAATGGCAGTCAAATTCCTTAAAAGTGAAATTGATTTCTTTTTTCATTTTTAGTCAATTTGAAATTTTTAGTAAACCTAACTAATATAAATACAGCAGATACGGTTGAAATTAACAATGCATTTTTATTGTACGCTACTACCGTATCTTTCATCCGTAAAGTCAAATCTTATTATAATAACTCAGTAAGTTAAATTTATTCCCAAATCAGACCTAGAGAGGAAGGTCATCAGAAACCCCTTGCGACCTACCTCCCATAGAGATTTTTTCGTCTGGCGAAAGTGCTCCCTAGTCTGCCCCAAATATTCCATTGTAAATTTTCTTTCAGGTTGTGATATCGACAGTTTCAAATTCTGGAGACCCTTTCGCCGGAACGACACACTTAGTTTATTGTGGCACTGATGTTATGACAGGAAGATCGTTGGGAAGGTACAAAGAAAATCTAAATGATAAGTAAATTCGAAAGTAGGGCAGTTTGGATTCTCAGCAACAATACGACATGACGAATTAGTTCGTGGAGTTAGGGAACGTTCTCTCGCTTTGCACACTATTCGTTCATATTGCGTCGTTGCGTTATCTGTGATGAATCCAAGTTTCCGAAAACGAAATTCGTTTATCGATTAAATTTAACTTCATTTCACTTACGCTAATTTTTACCTAAAACTATTTTCAGTTTGTTCTTTTACTACACTCAAAATATGATGTTCAATTCGAAGAACTGCTCTCAAATATCGATATTCCGAGTTTCGTCGATTTATACCGATACATCGCTGATTGTTAATGTCGTTGAAAGTAAGGGAATTTTCTAAAGATAAATTTGAGTTTCATTAAATTTAGATGTTCAACAATTTACCGGAGGATATTCAGTGATAGTGACGCAAAGTTTAATTAACCCTGTTCAAAATATCATTTTGAATGCCACAAGTGGTCCTGCAGCCATCTCATTTTTCTCAGGGCAAACATATACACCTGAAATTCTAATGAACGCACTATTTTCATCGGTAAGGCGATGTTAACAAAATTACAATTTTGATATTAATTTAGTAATGCTGTGTGTGAGAATTTTTATTTCAAGAAATTTAGAGCAATACTCATCTGATAGTTGAAGCTGGTGGACCTACGTCTAATCATGGCTTGGAACTTGCTCGATACAAGTTAGTTAATTCTAGATTCGTTTTTTTTTCATAATTACATTATGTTACAAGGGATACTCCCACATAGGAATTTACAGAATTTGATGAAACTTCCCAAATAGGGGTTTTCGATGACGCTGGTTATTTTTGCCACGTCAAAACGTGCTTAATCGGACTCAGAAGTCTGAAATTTTGTTTTTTCTCCCTAATTTCTTCACTTGTATTCACAAATTTGCAAAATTAGCTTACATGCTTGACAAGCGAGTTTGCTCGTTTCCTGTACAAAATACGAGTGAAAAATTCAAGATTCCCAGAGTGCAATTAAGCACTTTTGACTTTGCCATTGTGATGAGCGTCATCAAAAACCCCTATTTGGTAAGTTCCATCAAAATCTGTGAACTCCTATGTGGGAACTTTCCTTATTATTAGCTCTTCAACGATACAATCGAAAACTCCGCAGCTAGTAAATGGAATTTTGAGAACTTACACCGCAGTAAACGGTACAGTTAATTTGCTGTTGGACTACCGTCTGAATGGGGATGCATATAGTAATTTTTGTTTTTGTCAGTCATAGTGATAGTGGTATGTTTCAGATTCATTTCTCAGTCCATCTGTAGGAAGAAGTGGATTCTTGACGTCGAAAACTTATCCTTATCAAAACCACTTCGGAGGGGAATCTTACATTTTTAAATACAAAGGTGAAACTTAAGCACGTCACAACATATTTAAAATGTCATAACTCTGAATTAACCCACTGTTATTTTTGCATAAATTATTATTTTCTGGAAAAGATGAGTTTCAGGTCAGTTTTCGAATAACACATTGCCTCGATTCAAATTTGGCGTTTATTACCAAGAAACTCGATTTGCCTCGAATAATGCATACCTCAAATACGAAATCGATGATCGGTATAAAGATGGAACTACATTTGTAGATGGAGTTTACTTGTAAGGATTTAGGTTTTTTTTTCAAATATCATCTTGTAATAACTTTTTTTTTTATCATTATTACTTTATATCTTATCATCTATGAATTCTATTACCTTGGTGACAAGCTATTTTGACATCCCGATCAATGAAATGCTTAATCATAAAATTTTGCCATTATCTAAACTCAAAATTTCTCAAAAGTTACCATAATTTTAGTATCATTTACGACAATACAATCTAAAAATTATTATTTACTACAATTAAAATTCAGCTACAACTCTTCGTTAACACTATCTGGATCAGCTCCGGTTGCTGGTGGGTCAGGAGAGAATTTCACCATCGACTACAATTCAGCTGAAAGAGTGAACTCCATGTTTGTCATCACATTCAGATTCGATGCACCTGGTCCGCAGCAGACATTCTCATTCAAATACGGTAAGCTTTTTAAAAAATAATTCGAGAAATTGCATGAATTTTCAGGTTCACCACTCATCGCTTTATTGATCTCAGTTATTGGAGGAATTGTTATGCATTAATTTAATTTATTTTTGAATAAAAATAAGAAAATTCTAGAAAAGTTGTAAAAATTACAATTCAATGAATGCACACGAATAGGTCTTAAAGTTTTTGACACTTTCATGTTAAATGTGACAGCGAGAAAAGAGTAATTTCTACATCGAAAATGGTAGATTTCTGAATCTTGATTGCCAAACGATAACTCATTTTTGCTCTTCAACTGTGAAAAATCGCTATTTTTGACATACTTTCCCTTAAATATATACTTTTACATTGATAGTTAGCTAAGGTACTCGAAATAATTATCGATAATTACCGCTATTGTTTAAATAAACGATTTACTCACTTTTCTTCCAAGTTCCTACCATGTTCGCCTCGCCTTTTCATTGTCAAATGCGAAATTAGCTTATATCGTGCATTTTTTCTGCCGGAAAGAGTGGCTCACTGTGGATCCTGTTTGCGACGATATTTTGATGAACTGCCTCCGCTCTTACTGTAGGAATTAGTTTATGTTGAAATTTTTAAACTGCTCAACGGTCGCTACTCGTAAAACCAGGGTATTTCCTATTCATATCGCAGTCCTTTATTTTTTTCGATTTTCATTTTGATTTTTTAAAACTTATTCATTTTTCTTAGATCTGGAAAAAGATGTCTTCGGGAGATGTAGTTGTTCCTCGCGGGAAGCGGCTGACGGACGCAGAGAGACAGGCTCTGCAGCAAAAACTCGACAAAGATCTGGACGATTTCATCGAGAAAATGGCCGAGAGAAAGGTTGACGATTTTTTAAACTGATCAAAGTCTCAAATTATTATTTTTTTTATTTTTCGTCCGCTAGCGCTTTGCACAAATAAACCGGAGCACATTAGTTGCGGTGGCATTTTTTACAATTTTGCATCAGAATAGATATGAAATATGATCAGTTCATCTATGTTCACCTAAATGTTCCTGAAAACTTTTTTTCTTGAAACAAGAAGTGTTTTCTTTATTTTCTAGCGAACAAATGAAAATCATGATAAAAATAGCCTATTTTTACAAGAACAAATTCAGAAATCCGAGTCCCCGAGGTCGTTCGACTTGGAGAAGTGGACGAAGGAAGTCGAGCAGCACCCTGCGTTTCTCACAAGTTTGGAACCGGACGCGGATGGCGAATATTCCGAGGCTATTCAGGCTTTGCAGGTTTGTATTTTTTTTCTAAGTAATGGTAACTTTAGCACTTGAATTCGGCATCGATCATGCATTTAATGGTGAAATCAATTGAATCAGCAAAAAACTGCGTAAAAACTGGACAAGACTGGCTTAAGTTACCAATCTGACCAATTACCTAAAAACGTGGTGCAGGTTTTCAAATAGTTAATTGTCGTTCATCCCAACGCGGTAGATTATCAAATACCAACTGATTGAGCATCCAAACTAAAAACCAGACCGAAAATTTGGATCGAAAATAAGAAAGTTATTCAAAAACACAAATGTTGGAATATTTTTGGTAGACCCTGTAGTGCCTACCCCTTTCTGTCAAAGCTCGCTTCTCTCACGGTATAACTTTTCGTGTTTGAGGCTCGTGTTCTTGAGTTGAGGCGCACTATCCCATGCTTTCAAATTTATTGACGCTCTCGATATCTTCAAAACATAAACGGAGATTTTTCGTTTTTATTTCCTTTTGAAAATAAACTCATGAAATTCAGGCGTTGAAATACGAAGACGAAGGTGAAGACGAGGCAGATCGACAGGAGAATGCGGAGCGATTCAAGAAAGAGGGAAACAAGCACTTCGAGAACAGCAAGTACAGATGGGCTATCGATTGCTACACTAATGGTATTGATGATTATTTTGAAAGCAAAGTAAGAAAAAAACTGGGTGTGCCATAACTCCTATGGCAGTATCGAAGAGATACTAATAGTGAGGTTCTCAGTATGAACCTTTCTCAAAGTTTATGAGTATCTTACAAATTCACTCTCATTTAGAAAGAAAGTCGAATCTTAAAAAAAAAGAAAGTGAGTGATTTTTTGTTTCGAAATGGATGATAAATGAAGGTTTCAAGGAAAGATATTTGAATTTTGTGGAAGGTATTCACTCTGATCGACTATTCAGCTCGTCATGTTCGTTCGTGAATCTGGGGAATAGATTGTTGTTGTTTTGAAATAAACATTTCAGAACTATTCATTTTCTCCCTGAAATAAAGCAAATATTCAGGAATAAAGGAGAAGTGCGGCGACGCGCATCTGAATGCAGTTCTGTACTTCAACCGAGCTGCCTGCCACAAAAGGATCGGCAATCTGAGGAGTGCGTTCAAGAACTGTGCCATCGGGAGGAAGTTCGACCCTACTCATCTGAAGGTCCGCATTTCTTGTTTCCGATAATTTTCTAGAAACTTATTTCAAAGGGAATAATGAAAATTTTCTTCCGAAAGTTGATTTCGTTGGAAAATGGGCTACTGAAAATATTTTCTTCTTTCGAATACTCTTATCATTTATTTTTCAGCAAATAGTTTCAAGGGAAATAACAAAATTTAGGGTATCTATCGCGGCGCAAATTGCCTGTCTGAATTGGGCTATCCGAAAGATGCCCTCGACTGGATTCACAGTAGTCGAGTGCAGTTCGCCGCGGTCAAGGAAATCGAGCAGCAGGGTAATTCTTTTATTTTTATTTTTTAATTCTGTCTAGAAAGATAACATTTTTTGAGAAATTCGTTATAAAAAATTGAAGATTCGAAAGCAGCATATTCAAAATATCAAAACCATATTTTTGAAACAATTTAAAATTGTATTTTTGATTTTGATCTTTCTTGACTAGGAGGAATACGTCTGGATTATATGTAAAATTCAGCAACCAATATTATAACGCTTTTATTTGTTTATTTTTAGGAAAAATAACGGAATCTGAGCAGAAGCAGTTAAATGAATTGAATGCGCTGCAGGAGGCGGTCGAAAAGGAAGTCGAAGTCGAGGAGAGAGATCACAGAAAGAGGCGGGCTCAGGTCCGAGTTTATAGTGCTTTTGATTTTTTTCAATTTTGAATTTTATCCAGCTCCGAGGTCAATTGCAAAAACTTGATCCATTTCTGAATACCTTCAATGATTTCAGGAAAAGAAGGAACTCGAGCGAACCAAAGCGCTGCTCTCCGCACTGGAATCTCGCAACCTGAATCTGAAGCCGCGTGTTCCTTTCAAGAATCCCGAACTGATGGACGACAGTCTGATCGAAGTCAGCTTGGCTCAGCTGCATGAGGTTTGGAATCGAATTTTGACAAAGATACCTTTTTTGTTTTTCAGCATCAGAAAGTGTACTTTGGAGAGGATGGCAAGTTGGTTTGGCCTCTGCTGATTCAGTATCCGGAGGTAAATTGGGTTTCTTTTGATTCCCGACTGGATTGGATGGATAGTGCATTCTCCAATTGAGAAACGATATTGTATCGACCAAATTAAATGGAAATTTGTGCGTTAAAGAGCGCCTTGCGAGAAATGCGCGTATGAACTATGCGTAAAGAAGGAAGCAGAGTAACAGAAAGAGTCAGCGGGAACAGTGAAAAGATTAGTACGCAATTCCCTCTGCGTTTCTCGCCTTTTCTCACTATTTTTCGACACGAATTTTCATTTAATTTGACCAATACAATAGTTCTATCAGATTGCAACTTTTCCTAAAATTGTAATCACAACTGCACTGCACTGCAGCAAAATTTAAGATTTTTTAGGTAGGTCAGGTGGACGTTCTGACGGACTGCAGCGAGGCGACGCCGATCGGTTCTTTGATCAGAAAGGTGCTCGAAGTTCCTGCCGAGTGGGATCCCGAACATAAGTTCAAGTAAGTTTTGTTTCCTTTAGAGTTTGATTTTTTGAAGATGAATTTCGAGCAGGAAATGGCCAGTTTCTCTGAGTTTTCTTGTTTTTTTTCCTACCAAATTACGATGTTTCATTTTACCCTTTCTAAAATTCTGAAATTCCATTTCCATTCGTTCTTATTCTCGCAATTAGAGATCAATTTTTTCAAGAATATTTTCTTGTTTTTCTTTTTTCATTAAATATTTGTAAACGCAGAAAATTTGTGTTCTTTTAAAACTCATAAAAAGACATTTTAGCGCGGAAAATATCCGAATGTTGGTGAGCGATCAATTCGACGAGTTCCTGACGGAAGTTTCCGAGTGGAGCGAAATCGGCACGGTCCTCCAGACACCTGGCTATCAGATCAGACAGGGACTGCCTGTTGTTATGGTTAGATTCATCTTATTCCTCACTTACAACTTTTTTAAACAAATTAAGCTCGATGAAAGTTAATAGCTAAGTTGAGTTTTCTAAATAAATGCAATCAATTCGAATAATTTTGTTATTGAATATTCGTTCATTGGGTGAAATTACATGAAAGATTCTTTTAGAAAGAATATTGAATTGTGAATATCGAGTAATTCCATCTAAATTTTGAGCTTCAGATTTAACTGTACTGCATCTTGTCTTTAAAATGACATGATTTTTGCTAGTTTTATTGATGAATAGTGAAGTTGAAATTCTAAATTATGACATCATGTCAGATTCCGGAAAATGGGTATTTATTTCTACAAACGATACGATTTCAGATTTACACGAAGCCGTACGCTGCTGAGAATTTGGTGACTGATGAGAACGGCAAATTCTACTTCAAATAGTCGGGAAAAATCCCGTGAAATTTGAAAGACAGTATTCGTTAATATTCAATTATGGGTATTCTATTTCTTTTCTAGAGTTTGTTTGTTTATTGTTATGATTGTTGAGCTGTGATTGCTATTGTTTTTGTTTTTCTTCAAACGATAAAGCTTCATTCTTCATACTTTTCGAGAGATTGTCAATGGTTCTGAAACCTTGAAATACCATTCCTTTATGTTTTTTTTTATTTGTCAAGAATTCAAAATTTTAGATGGCCAAAGCTCCAAAATTGAAGAAGAATGGGGATTTCGAAGGACCACCTTCAAAACGGGTCAAGTAAGATTTTGGAGATTTTTAAAATTCATATGGCTTATGTTGTGAAAGAATGAGAGAAATAAGAACTTGAAGAAGATGCTTCATGAATAAAATGAGTAGCGTTACAACTAGGCCCCGCAAACACATGCTTCATGGCTACTCTTTCGTGGTAAAAACCATATCTACGAACAGATATTGGCGTAACTTAGATGGTCAGGCTATTATAAGATCTTCTCACTCGTTTTTTACCTATAAAGCAAGCTCAAACCGTGAACACGCATTTTGGCTTTTTAAAATTTTCATATATAATGTTTGCGGAGCCTAATTATAACTGCCAAATTCTTTGCAAAAGAAAACTAAACTCATGAAATTTTCATACACTTATTACTTATGGATCTTCTTTTTTCGATGCAATTTTGATCAAATGCTCAAGAAATATTCAGGAAGGAAATAAAGAAAGCGCCGTTCAATGCGAAGGAGAACAAACAGAAAGTGGCGCCGGTTAAGTCCGGAAAGTCGAAAGAAATCGGGAGTGAAAAAACGGTCGAATTTAAACTGAATTCTGAATACACGGTATCCGAGAATAAGCAAATGTTCGAGGCCAATTGGAAACGTGAGTTCGATTTATAAAATTAGGTTTTTCTGAAACCATAGCTATCGGCTTAAAGTTATTATTTTATTTTCGAAAAAATAAGGGGCAAAGAGTTGTGAAAAAGTATTCTCCCAGAACATTTACTGGAAAAATCTAGGGCTCTTTCAAGGCTAAAGTTTGTAAGGATGACTACTGAAAGACAATTTCTAATTCATGGATGTGTTTTTGAAACAATTTATATAAAGATTGATTATAGCTTACTGATTTACAATTTCAGATCTTCTGCCATTCAAGCATTGGCATTTCCGCAATTTCCTCGAGAACTCGGCGAATTCTGTCGAGAAGCTGGAAGACGAGTTGCAGCATTTCGAGAACTGGAACAGGAAGGAGAACGATCTCTACTCGCTTTATCAGGTAACTGAAAATAGAATGCATTTTATAAACCAAGAAATTGTCAGCGTCGTTCATAAGTTTTATTTTTTACACATTTCTGATGACTCATTTTCTCCTTGTAATTTTTATCAGTTCCAGATTATATCAGATGATAATTATCTTATCATTATTTTTCATTGTAATTTTTGGGCCTAAAATTAGTATCCTTGTCATATTTGTTGCTTGAAATTGCTAAAATTCAAATTATTTCAGAGCGAAGACTTGCAGTCGATCAACAAGGGCAAGTACCCGCTGATTTATTCGTTCAGGTTAGACAGCAATGATTTGAAGAGTCTGTTGTCCCTGAAATGATAGATTACAGAGTGAGATGCAGTGCGTATCCGCGAAAGGTGAAAGAGAGGATAAGAAAGTTAGAGATGCAGAGGCATAATGGCTTATCTTGCGAGTACCTCTTCTCCCTCTCTATAATCTATCTTTTGAGGGACAATAGAATATTTTTGAGTTTTTATCGAAATTATTTTTCCAGAGAGTTTCTGTACAACGATGTAAAGAAGTGGCTGGAGGCCGCTTCGGGAGTCAAACTGACAGCGAAAATCGACTGCAACGCTTCGTGCTACGCCAAAAATGACCACCTGCTGCCGCATAACGATCAGGTAAAGTTTGATATTTTCGCATTTTTCCTATCCTAGGAAAAGATCGATGACAGCCAGTCTAACCACTTTTGACATTTATTTTTCTGAAAATGGATACATTTGGCAAGAAGAACATGATTATCTTCACGATGGATTTTCGTTCTTGTGACAATGAAATTGGCTCTATTTTCAGATCGGCACCCGTAAATTCGCGTTCGTTTACTATCTGACTGAATTCGCTTGGAAAGAGGAGGATGGCGGGTATTTGCAGCTATACGATTCTGATGGTAAGAACGTTTCGTATGTGCGATAAGTGTCTTGGATCTGATAAACCTGTTGCTTTGATGAAAAACAACGTTTTTGCTACTTTAAAATTTTGTTCAGAAAAATCGCGTCCGAAAGACATCGCCAAATCTCTGCCTCCACTAAGGAATTCTTTCGTTCTCTTCGAGGTTCATCAACGGTAAATTTAATATCCTTACATTTTTTAAAGAGACGTGTAGAATAAACTATTGTGGATTCAGTTTTTTCCAACCATAAAAATCACGAATAGTAAATTTAGGAGGAGTGAGAAAAGTTTCAGTCAATTTCGATTTGTCCAAACAATTATAAATGTTCTAGCTCGTGGCACCGTGTGCAGGAAGTGTTGGGCGAGTCGCCGCGTCTGTCGATCAACGGCTGGTTCCACTCCACTCACAAACTGCCCATCGTCAAACTACAGCCGAAGAAACTCGAACTTGGAAAAGCTATCAGAAATGTGAGTTTTCAAGAAAATTTAGGGAAAAAATCTTTCCCTTTTCTTTATAATAAAGTAGATGTTCAAAAGGGTTAAGGCGAAGATTAAATTTAAACAAAGTTTTAAAATTCTGTTTGGAGCCAGAAAAATATTTTTTTTACATTTGAAGAAAATTGGCTTTGAAATACAACAAATTTTTCAAATAGTTTTATTCAGGACATGGATTTGCATCTGATTTTGGACAGAGATATTCTGGATGAAATTAGGTACGCGGAAATCGCTAAATCGTTCGAGGATCGCTCTGAATTGATGCTTTCCAATGCGCTCAAGGTGAATTCAGTTTCCCTTGCAAATCAGAGACTTTTCCTAAATTTTCATTCACACATTCATAAAAAAAATTCAGCTTGCATTCTACAACACATTGAAGCGCAAAATGAAGCGAATGCCCTTTTCATCGGCGCACAGACCAAACGAACAGTGAGCTGTTTTTCCTACCTTTTCTAAAATTATAAAGACCTCAAAATTATGATCCGAAGTTTGTTCATTTATGATATCTTCCTATGAACCTAATCAGATAATCTCTGAAAGAAAGAAAATTTAAACGTTTTTTTCTTACTTGAATTGTGTTTTAAGAATTCTGGAAGTGTGTTCTCAAATGAAGGCCACCTCAGCAATAGTTCTGAAAGTGCTCATGAGCTCGGAATTCGAGAAAACTGTCGGGAAAATGACCGGTTTGGAGCTAAAAGGTTGGACTAAGTTCATACGATGAGACTTTTAAAATAATTTATTCACTTTCCCTATGGATTGCTGATTTTATCAACAAATATGAGCAGATTTGCAATTAGGGCTTGGCGAAAGTCAAAATTTTGAGAAAAAACCGAGACCAAGACTGATTTTTGACTTGAAAAACTTCTGAAGCCGAAATTACAATCGAAAAAGTAAAACCAGACAATTTTTGAAACAGAAATCGAAACTTTCAGCTTTCGAAAATAAATCAGAAACTTTCGTCCAGCCACGGTTGTGACCCAATTGCTATATCAATAGTTTACTTTTTACGCGTATATTTTGCGTCTTTTTTGCGCATATAACGGAATGAAAATGTTCGATCCTAAAAATCTATGGATAGGGTTTGAAGTTGTGACAGTATGAAATAATCAAATTCAAAGCGAGTCTGAAACGAAAAGCAGAATTCCGCGGCATTATTGTTTCGATGCGAATAATATACGAGATAAAAAAATAGCCTTTCGAAAGTATACGTGTTTCAGATTGCCCTCGAAGAGTTCAGCTTGCAAGAGTGTCTCCAGGCAACTACACGCTGCTGACTGATGGAATCTTGAACCAGGCGGCCAAATTGGGCAACACTCTCGATGTTCATGTGAGGAGAATTTGCTCATTAATGTTTTCTCTATCTGAAAGTTTATTCAAAACTACGGAAACTTTCTAAAATTGAGAAGAAATTTTCGGAATAGAGACGACTATTCAAAACTCTGACTTCTTTAGCAAATAGGGAGCTAGAAAGCTTGAAAATTCATCAAGACGATTTCAGTTGTTCATTTGGGACAGTGACAAAGACGAAGAGTGGAACGACGAATGGGGAGGATTCTTGAGCTATGCGTCCAAAGGCGACTCTGAAGAGGTGTGTGTTTTCAGTCGATTTACAAATTTGAATGGAGAGGTGTCCTTGAACGTTTTTCTAAATATCGACTTCCAAGGTTGAAACGTTAGTTACTCATTAATTTGGTTTAGTGCTATCTTTATAACTGTTATTTTGCAACTAATTGAAACGTAGCTAGCATGATAATTTAAGAGGACAAGAAGATACGTTTTGAAAGTTGCTTTCTCGAAATTCGGAAAAAAACTCCAACAAAAACCTATTTTAGTTGGTCCGCATCAGCCCGCAGTCGAACGGCATGGCTCTCGTGTTCAGTGAACCTGGTACGACAGTTTTTCCTTTGAATTTAGGCAATGACTAAGATTTCCTGACTGTTTCACTAAAATAAAAATAAAAAACCGATTTTTCTTGATGAAAGTTGCCGATTTGATATGTTTCAGACGTGACCTGGTTCCTGAAATACGCTAATTCGAGCGCCAAGACGTACTATCTGTTCACCCTCACCTACACCAACATCCAAAACGATGACTGATTTGTCTTTGTTTGAAATTCTCATTTGAGGAGTGGGATCGCTTTTTTGAAAATCGCAATTTCGATTTTCAGCAAGTGGTTGATTGTTTTTGTTGAACTTTTCATCCTCGATTGTTTTCTTTTTATTTTTTATCGTTTTGTTTTTGTTGTTGAAAGTTTATTTTATCGAGTTTTTTTCTTGTTTATCGAAAAAATCAACGAATGGCGAGTAAAGAGGTTTTTTCGTAGTGTGCAGTCATTGATTTGGTGCATTGCGTACATTTCCGTTTCGAAATATCGCGCTCGAATTTCGATTATTTTTGATGATTTTTTGCTTTTCAAATGGTCCAATTATGCCAATTTCAGTTAATTAGGGACAGTTATCGTCCTAAATGAACAACTGAATGAGTTCTGTTGCGGTTTCCAAGCAGGCCGTGCTACGACTCTACAAAGACTTGCAGAGAGCCGCTAGGCAGGTTCGTTCTCAGTGAATCGCGTTCAAACTGGACGTGAACTTATTTTTATCATTTTTTTTGGTATTTTTCAACAAGAAAATTGGGTAGGATCACAAAGAAAACATAGCATTTTGGAATTTATTAAAAAAAGTACTGATTTTTACTATTTTTGAAAAAAATATTATTTATTTAGTTTCCTCAGCTGAACTACCGTGCATTTGCGGTTCGTCGCGTGCGGGATCACTTTGAGAAGAACCGCTCTCTCGCCGATCAGGCACAGATCGCCGAACAGTTTGAGGTATGTTTTTATTTGCGAAATTTTCGAGAAACTGCTGATCGGGATATACGCTTATGAATCGAAATCCTTTTAAAACAACATAATGGGTTCGTGAGTTAAGTTTTTTTTCTGAATTTTTGAGCAAAGGAGAGAATGATTTTTTCTTCAAATTTATAGAAAATTGCAAAAACGGGTGATATTTAGACTTTCCTGCACGTTCTGCAAATATTTGTCACTTGTCCGTGATTTTTCAAATATTTGATTTTAATAATTTGCAGTTTACAAATGAGTGAAATTTGCATAAAAATTATATTTTCAGAAGGGGAAGAAAGATCTGGAAGCGGTGAGACGTCAGTCGGCCATCTCGCTGCTGCTGCCGCACAAAAAGACCGTGATTGAAGAACAGATTGCAGGCAGACAATAAACACATTTCAAAGGTGCCTACAGAGTTGAAAATCCTCAAAACACACTTATGGTTTATATTGTTTTTTGCGAAAATCCAAATTTAGCATATTTGCCTGAAACTAAGATAATTTGAGAGATTTTAGATGAGGGAGTGCACAAAATGTAAATCGAACGAATACACGAACAAAAGCCTGCTGATGATGATCAACGAATGCGGCCATCCGCTATGCAAGTATGCGAATCATGTATTTAGGTTTTAAAAAGGAAAAAAAAACATCCTGAAGAGATGCTCGTATCGAAAATTCGAATTTCCATATCATTTTCCTTTAGAGTAGTGAAATTCCGTCTCTCATTTTTCAATGCTTAGAATTTTTAACTTCAAAGTTCTATTCTAATTACTGAAAATTTAAGGAACTGTGTGGAAACTCTATTCGCTCGCAACTCGGGAAATTGTCCAACCTGTCAGAGGATGCTCAAGAAAAACGAATTTCGGGAGCAGGTTGATTTTTTCACTGAATAAATTGGACAAAAATGGCTATTAGCACTTTTTACCTCAATATAAAAGAAACCTTTCAGAGGAAAGGCGCTCATGTCGAAAATCGACCAAACTAGTTTAGAGTAAATTGACATTCAATTTCCAGATCTACGACGATCCATTGATCGACAAGGAAACTGCGATTCGAAAGAAAATGAGAAAGGTCGAATTTCGATGAGAAAAAGTTCCTGAATTGAAATTTGCAGGTTTTCAACCTGAAGCGGGACGATTTCCCCACGTCGCGCGAATTCAACGACTACTTGGAGAGGTAGTGATTTTTTAATGCCGACATTTTTGTTCGGGAACATTTCTGATAAGTTTCAAAGACTTTCATACAATGATCGATGATTCAAAGTGACTCGACAATGGTGATAAAGCGAAAGAAAATTTTGCGTCGGAAGAAATAACGCTACAAGATTTGAACATACATGCTAAAAGCTCGAACCAAACACTTGATACATGAAGAAAATCCAAAAATGTGTGAATCGAAATTCTCAAGTCTTTCGTATTGTCGTTGAACACGTTTCCCTTCGAAATTTTTCCACTTTATATAATATACGCATTTTATCAAAGATTTTTTCTTCGTATTTTCAGAATGGAAACGCTGATCTACAACTTGGTGTTCGAGACAGATTTGGCTGAGACGCAGGCAGAAATCGATGAATTCAAGAAGCGCAACGCGGAGGCGATCGAGAAGAACAGAAAGAGGTTGGACGAGGATCAGCAGTGGGTTGCCAGCCATCTCAAGGAGGAGGAGCACATGAAACACCGACTCAGGACTCTCAGGCAGGAGGACGCGGTTGGCATTTTTAAATCTGGTTTTGGAGAAATTTCATTTGAGTTTTGAGGGATATTCACACTGAAGCAAACGGAATTTGACGTGGCGAAGGACATTGCAGAAAAGAGATAGATAGTGCAAGAAAAGAAAGAAAAAGATAGAGAAGCGAAAAATAGCGTTGTTTTTGTTGGTGTTGTAAGGTCTCTGATTGATGTGAGCATTTTATGGCAAATGTTCAGCTGCAAAATAATCGTGAAGCTTCTGGACAGGTTCAAGTATAGTTGAAGTTTTGGAAAAAAAAATTACAAGCCTGTTTCACGACAGTTTTTGTAGTTGAACACTTTTCATGAAAATGCACGAATCAATCAGAAAATTGGCACCAAAAACCGAGATGAGTAAAATTCTCTTTTTGCTAGTGTTCACTTCAGTGTATATTGATAGTTTCGAAAGTTTGATAACATCAGATGCTACAATACGCATTGAAAGAGGCGATTAGAAGTCGCAAATTTTCAAATTTGTTTTAGTAGAAGTCATTGTTCTAGATCTAAATTGATAAATTTGATCGAAAATTAAAACTTGAGTATTATTGCGGTGAAGAAGCAATATAGTAAACCGTCAAAAATGCAGTAATGCAATGTTTGTGGGCTTTCTGTGTTTGCAGTATTTCAAACTTTCAGAAAGAGAATGAAAAGTCGACGGGCGTCGATCCGAAGGCCATCATCGAGGAGCTCAAAAATTCAAAGGACGATGCTGAGGTTGCAAAGTTGTAATTTATGAAAGTCGTTTTGTTTGTGAGATATTTATTTTCTAAAAAAGAACTCATAATTTAGTCAAAAAATATAGTTAAAAAATTTCAGTCGATTCTGGACCGTGAAAGGAAACGTCAAATCGAAAAGCTCATGCAAGAAAAGGCCGAGGCTGAGAAGGAGAAGCGACGAAAGAAAGGTGGGTTTTCTATGGAATACAATTTCTTTATTCTCACTACTACTCTGAAACATAGATGGCATTCTTCGAGTACAATAAGTTGATGAGAATTTCCATTTTTCCCTGAAATATTGAAACTTCCGGTCCTGCCTTTTGAAGCAATGCGACGAAAGGTGAAATGAAAAATACTACTTGCAGAAGTTATGTTCCGTAAACGCCAATCAGAACAAATGTCGTTCTCGGCGCATCATCGTCTGACTGGACAGAAGTACACTTACAAGGTAATTCAAAGGGATAGCCGAGCAATTTGAGGCAATTATCATTGCTAATTGCAGCCTTTGGATCTACCGATCAACGGCCCTCCTTTGCCCTCGCTCGAGGAAATCGAAGCCAGCTATTTGGTCCACATGAAGATCGCTAGTCCGGTGAGATTCTTCTTTGTTTTTTTCCCACATAAATTCAAACATCACAAATTTCTCGTTCGAAAAGCCGCGATTATGAAATGGTGGGTTTTATAGATGGTCACTTTGATCAGTCATTTTATTGCGAAAATTTGATCATTTTCATAAAATCGTGATTTTTCTAAATCTTATGACGAAATTTCGTTTTGTTTATGAATCAACAGCTTTTTCTACTCTCACGCCATTACAGGTCTTATGCTCTAGGAAAAGTGAAATAAAACAAATAACGTGTGAAAATGAAACAAGGAAACAGGCATTTTCCTACGCACATTAAACTAAACGCAAGAATCTTTTAAAGAATAAGGCTTGTTATGCCGTACTCTTCTGCTCGTCAATCTTAACTTGTATCTAAAAATGGAATTTAACATTTTTAATTTCAGCATCGCATCGCCGGTGGCTACACGAGCAGTCTGGGTTGCGAGAGAGCTCTTTTCGAGGCCAGAAATGATCTGCTTTCTTTTTAAAAGATTTTCGGAAACAGGAGCACAAAATTCCGGTTTCGGCTTTTCCTACTTTTCATTTGTTGATCATCAGTCATGTATTCAAAAAATTCTCGACTCTCAGATTTCTTCATGAGATTTGAAAATCGAAGGTCTTTTTTAGCTAGCTTAGTTCGTGTATTCGTTCTTCATTTTTTTTTTGCTGAAGTAGTTTTGTGCGCTACACTCATTAAATATGGGTTCTTTTTTGTATATCAAAATAAATGAGATCCTTTTATTTTTCGTTCCTAAATAATCTTGGGTTTGTATCCCAGAAAGTATCGGAGGTTTTCATTGTTTTTCTCTAAATTTTCAAATTTTCAGATAGTCAAATCCAATGCAGGATAACGACTTAAGTACCCTGTACCAGGTATAAATTCAAGAAAAATTCAAAATCTGAAGAAAGTTCAAGTTATTGAGGGCCCGTTCAGACTTAGTTGCAATGCAACTTGCAACCAAGGCTGAACGAGCTCTGAAACTTGCAACAACAAATTCAATATGATAAACTCGTTTGTAGCGAACTTTATCGTTTCCCCATTCAGGCGATCCATGCGCTGTATAATGGGACGGACACGGGTCAAGCACAGGAGTGGCTCAACTCGTTTAGGAACTCCGTATGTTTCAACTTCCTTTATTTCTAGACTCCTAAAAAGTACCCGCACCCGCATGCCTATATTTGCAGGACGAAGCGGTTGCGGGTCTATTTTCTCTCTAATTTTGGACGTCTCTGTTTCAAAAAGTTTTAATCTCGAATAATTTCACTCGCTGATTTTCTAATGATTGAAAAGGATTGCATCTCTTTCGTAAACACTTGCAACGCTGCGATGTAGTCATCAAAGAATGGCCATGCTTGACAAAAGGGCTCTGGGAAAAGCTTTTATTTTCTTTTCTTACTATTTTCTATTCATTAAATAGTTTTTTTAGAAATAATAATCATCCCTGAAGTTATTTAAAAAAAAAAAAGAAGAATTATTATTTGAGGTGCACGCGTGGACGCTGTGCGATCAGATTCTCTCGCAGCGACTGGACCCGTTGGCCTGTTACTTCGCGTCGCAGACGCTCAAATTCAAGATCTCGAAACATCTCAAGGAATTGCCAGAGGAAAACTACCCACCTCTCAGGGAGAGTCTCATCAATCACTTGAGGTGGGCTTACAGCATGTTTTCTTTCAAATTTAACCCCATTTTTACTTATTTCGATATTTGAAAATTCACGATGAGATTTAATCAAGTTTTTCTTTTTGTCGTTTCTACACGGTTCTTGAACTCGGCAGCCTTTATTTACTTCTTTCTTGCAAGACTAGAAGAAGATTATATTTTACCTGAAACTCATGAGAAAGTGATTAAAATTGTTATATTTTGCAGTTTCTTCGGTGCAGCGTCACACGACCAGCACGCAGAGGCGACGTCGACGCAGTTGTGTCTGGCCATTGCAGACCTCTATATCCAAGTGCCGCAATGGAACAATTGGATTGCTGATCTGCTCAATCAGTAAGATTATTGCATAACTATCCAACACCAAGTTAGTTAACTGACATCGTTTTTCGATCATCAAAATCTATATTTGGAAATATCTCTCATTACCTGCTTGTTTTATTTTGATGACTCCTGAGAAATTTGATGCCAGTAGTCCACTTTCTATTGTCCATGAATGATTAGTTTTTAGTCTTTTTCTGGAAATTGAAAAAACATGATTTTTGAAACTCTTCCAGATTCACGAGCCAACAAGGCGACCGCACCTCGATGCTGCTCACACTGCTCAGGGTCTTCCCCGAGGAAATCAACGAGGTTTTCTCAATTTCATTGGATTTTTTAAAGAAACTGTTCAGGTGAAAGTGGGCGAGAACCGAAGGAAGCAGATCCGAGAAGAATTGGCTGTGAATGCGTCCAGTGTCTTTCTCTACTTGGTGAGAGTTGGAATATTAAAAATGAAATTATGAAGGCAAGTTTGATACATGCAACGAATACTTTGCGAGAAAAGAATAAAATATGCTGAATGAAAGGGAATAGAAAATCTTAATAATTTTGCCTGCTTATGTGTAGAGTAATTCAAACGATCCTTCGCCAAATACTGAAACTCACCAGCAATTTTAGAAAGAAAATAATCAATTTGTCATTTTCAGACGCATGTCCTCCAACATGGTCAGAACAATGCGGATATGCTGAAGCGGGTGAGTTAATTAATCAATTTAATGATAATTAGGAGAATTGGACGTTAATTGCCCAATTATCTCTCAAATTGCAGGTATTTGTGTGTCTGTCGGCCTATCTCCAGAATCCCGTTCTGTCGACGGACGATTTCGCCACGAGCCCCCTGCTCATGTCCATCTTTCATGTCGTGGTTAGCTTTATGTGACATTCTTTGTAGGATAGGAAGTATGTTAACATGTGTTCGAGCAAGCTGTATAGAATGATAATAATCGAACATTAGCCATATGAGTGGGTATCCCAAGGGTTCCCACCCATATGACCCATATTCGGTTGCAATCATTATACAACTTGTACGGAACTTTTCTGAATCTTACAGAGCATGCCTCTTAAAAACTATTTTTAAGGGTGATTTTCTAAACATTTTCATTTCACTAATTGATGGTTTTAAATAATCTTTACCTTTGATGCTTTAGAGTTCAAATTAGTTAAATAGCAAATTTTGGAAAATTAATTTAGCCAGTTTACATTTTCGGGTTCATATTTGAAGTCTTTGCTCGTTCAGGGCACCCCCGACGTGCTGAGCAGTCTGCACGAGGCGGCGAGCGACGTGATCGTCTCGGCACTTTTGAGGGCCGAAGACCAGGGCGCTCATCTCGCTCTCGCTAAAAGTCTGCAGGTGAAACTACCTCCTGAGTTTCGAAGAAAAGGAATATTTCAGCGAAACATATACCAGTTGGCAGAGCCGTTCAACAGAGCAGTCGAAATCGAGGATCTGGACAAGTAGGAAGTTTTGTTTCTTTTTAATTTCTACATGCTCAAAAATTGGAAAAGTGACGAAAATTACGATCTTTTGACGATATTACCGCTATCAATGTAAAATATTGTGATCTTCTTTGATTGAACTACTTCTTGATCGTAAATATTCTCGAGTAACAAAATCCTGTAATTCTGAAAGTACTTTTGATTCGAATTTAGCATTTTTAAAGGAATTTAGAGAGTTGTCATCTTTTTCAGACTGAACAACTACGCCCGCATGTTCGTGGAGCTGAACGAGTCTTTGGTCGAGCCGTTGGTGAACAAGACCTCGGACGACATCAGTGAGTTGGGCAGTCTCTACTCCATGGACTTGCTGCTCCTTGTCGCCGGACATCATGATTATTCAGTGAGTTCCTCTTTAAACATTCAGTTTTATAGATACTGGTCATCAAAATTTTGTGAATTTTTATCTGACATAATAACGAGTTTTTTTCTTATCGTATATTTTCATTTCTAACAATGGATTTTACCATTACGCAATTTACTATCTCCATCAGTTGCCAAAGAATTTTGATAATTTCTATTTTGAGTTGATCGAGATGACCTTCAATGTGTGGTATCGGATCTCCGAGGCTCTGTTCATGGTCGATGATCAGGATCACGTCGCCAGGTTCAGGCCGTATGTCAACAGGTAAATTATCATACATAGCTCGAATCTAAATCTTTTCATTTTCTATACTTGAAGAAGATACCATCGTTTTCTTCGTTGATCTTCTGTTTTCTTGGTGATTTTCAGAAGGAAAAATGCATTGAAACTTTGTAGCAATAGGCTGCTAAGCATTCCTCCCAAACACTATTTCTCGCTCTCTGTTTTCTTTTTCATGCACTATTTCTTGCTCTTTTTTTCTTTCCCGCTTTGGGAAGAAAATTTACGCAGCCGTAACTATCTCTCTACTGATTCCGTTAAATCCGTGCATGAATTATTGCGAAAATTTGCAGATTCCTGATGTGCCTCTACCGACACTGTCGACTCGACTTGGACGAGGAATCGCTGCCAGATCAGTCCAGTGAATTCGCCGATTTCAGGCTCAAGGTCGATTTTTGACTAATTTGTTATTCTTTCGAAGTTTCTGAAACAAGTTATTTTATCAAGTCTTCAATAAGCTTGGCAGTTTGATAGTTTTGACTGCTTCAGGCTGTGGAAGCGATTCGGGACGTCGTGTTCATTGTGGGAACAAACGAGTGCATTCAGATGGTAAGGGCTTAAAATTGAACAAAGCGAAGGCGGTGCTTTCTAGATGTACGAAGTGCTTCGCTCAGCCTCGCAATGGAACGAAACGGAGGCGGCCCTGTTCATCATCGCCACTGTCATCAATAACCTCATGCCGTGAGTCGAAATTTAGCAATGTTCACGATTAATGTTTGGATACGTTTAAAAATCGCATGAAATAATGAAATTTGAATTCAAAATGACACTTGTGAAGTAGCGTCAAGCATTAAATTTTGGAAAAAAAAGAACATTTATGAAAGGTTTTCTCGATCTTATCTACTGTATGAAAATACCAATTCTCTGTGTGAGAATCAGCTTTGAACTTTTTCACATTTTTCTTTCAACAATATTCCTCGAATTATTTCTTCTCAGAGAAGAAGACGGAATGGCGCCTGAATTGGTGACGTCGATCGTGGCGCTGGACGTAAATTCTCACCCGGCGCTCATCGCCACGTCCATCAATCTGCTGGGCGGCTGCAACGAATGGCTCGAGAAACATCGCGTTTATTTGGGTAGGACCGTTTTATTCTTTTATTTATTATTATCCAAACTATCCTAATTTTTCTGAATTAAATTTACCGAAAGATCGGAAAACTTATTTTGTTCTTCTTTTAAATGACACACAGAATCATAGACGACGATATTTTTATTTGTAAAAAGTTTCTATGTTGTTACCGCTTCCTTTCGAAGAGAATAACTTGGAATATTTTTGTTTCAATTCGAGATAATTGAATAGGCTCTTCATTATTTTTAGCAGTCAATTTTATAAGGTGGATTTTTGTAAGATCACTATGAAACATATTTAGAAGGTTTTTCTAATCCCGTAAATTTGCAGAACAAGTGATGCCGTGGCTGCTGCGATTCGCCTCTTCCCCACTCTATTGCCAGATGGCCTCGGAATCCATTGAAAAGGTTATTGTTGATTTATAAAAAAAAAATCAATAACATTCTATGTTCATCGGGATTTTCAAGACATAGGAAGATATGGAATATATTATCATAGATTTAAATCGTGCCATCATATTCTGAAAGTTGATAGCGTAATTTTCAATGTCTTTTTATATTCTACCTCCTTTATTGTCTTGCAATCCGATATTGTGCAAAACAACTAGAACTAGAATACTTTTCCAGATCGTCTCCTACTCGGCAATCGATTTGGTGTCCCTGATTCGCCCCCTAATGCAATTGATTCCCAGTCTCCAGACCAGCCAGACCAACGGCACGCAAATCGAGGCCGCCATTTCTTCTATTCTCAAAGGTTCGGCACTTTTTCTTTTTTTTTTATTATTTGAATAATTTAATTGAAGCTACATTTTGGGAAAGAAAATTAAGAAAACTGTTGCGTTCCTTCATTTCGAGTTATTCTTTGAGATTGAAATATTGGATTTTCAAATCGTAAAAAAAATTCACTCAATGAACTAAGTCGTACTTTGAAATTAGTAAGGTTTTATGCAGTAGTTTGTCTTTTCAAAATTGAAATTTCCAGCCTGCTCGACTCTGATCGTTCACTTGCGACCTGAGGAGATGAAAATGGCCTTCGAAGAGCTGTGCAAGCCGATCGTCGAAAATCTCCACAGGGTAGGTTTCAGGATCTACAAAAATATCCTTAACACTTTTATCTTTCCAACGTTTAACTTAGGATATTATCGGGGCTAAATAATATCCTTTCTTCACGAAATGTTATGTCACGGAAAAGATTTTGTTTTTGTAAATTTTTATACGACAAGCAGAATTTCTATTTGCAGATCCTGCACCACGACATGAGCAGTCCGAATTTGTCTGCAGCAATCTCGTCTTCTCTATCGGCCAGACCTTCCATCGTTGTCAGCAAATCTGCACCCATCCTCACCCCTACCGGACTCGCTCCCGCTCCTTCCCCTGCTAGGTTCGAAAATCTTTCAATTATCAAGTCGAAAATATGAATTCTTTTGAGAAGATTTTCAACTAATTTCCGACTCAGGTCAAATGGAACTGAAATTTGAAACAAAAACAACTTTAATCGAATCTGCTCAAAATATTTATCATTGGAATTCAAGCTCGCTCACACTATGTTCTTTTCCGCATTAATTTGTTTCTAAAAATGTATTCCTGAGTACTGAAACCTATCTTAAAAATCTACGCTCGGCAAAGTGGATAACTTTTTTTTCCAGCTCTGGTTCCTCAGCAGACAAAGAAAACGACAAATCGGTTGGAAGTTGGACTCGATTGGCTAATGAGCCAGTGCTGTGGATCGACAGGGTCGCGTCCATCTTCAGGGAGGTCTGCAAACCGCAGGTACTTTTCAGAAAACTTGTTGATAGTTTTGTGCAAAAGTTTCAATTCAATAGACTCGATATGGAAAATGTCTCGTTTTCCACGTGTTTCAACCTAAAATCTTCAATTTTTAGATTGAAATTAGTGTCAAAAAATGAAAGACAAGTTTTTAATCAAGTTTAATGACCTTTCTTCCATAAAAGTAATAATATTTGAGTCGCTCTCGATAGCGAACACTTCTGCCGACTCATCGCAGAGAGCACCCTGGATGGACGTCGCGCATCATCTCTATGAGGTTTGTTAAAATTCTATTCTTAAATTGGTCGCATTCTTCATAACATTTGTTTTTCTTTCAAATAGCTATAAATTTATTCCTTTTTGTATAATAATACGCCCGAATATCGACTGCTCTGAATAAGAAAGAAAGACAAATAAAATTAAAATTTTGTCATATATTGCTAATATCAGAATGATCTGATATCAAATTTTGAGAATTTGAGAGGAAGATGGAACTTATTTAAAGAATTTTCAAACGATTTATAATTCAGACTCTGTCAATGACTCTGAAGAAGTACGATAGCAACTACAGAATCGTCGAGCACTGCTGCAGATCCATCAGGTGAAAGATAGCTAGACGAATTGCTAATTGGCTAATTAACTTAATTAACGTTAATTTATTACCTAATTATAATCGTTACTTCAGATTTCTCATACGCTCCCTCGGAATTCAATCCATCGGATTCGTCAATCAACTCGTTCCTTTGGTAAGCGTTTCAACTTTCATTTTATTTTTTGCCAAATTTGCAAATGAGTCTACTGTGAGATGCGTAATTTCGACTTTGAAAATTCCTCAATCAATTCGTATCTCTGATTCAAATCTCTCATCCAGAGATAAAGGATAGAATCTGAAAACGGGCTTGAACAATGCGTCACTTTTCAGATGAAAGACATCTACTCCCGACACAAGCATTCGTGTTTCCTCTACCTGGCCTCGATTCTGGTTGACGAGTATGGCGCGATAGAGACTGTCCGACCGGGACTGCTCGATATGCTCGAAGTATGAACGAGAAAGTTTTGTTGGAAATCAATTTGTTTATTATAATGCAAAAATATCTTCTTTTTCAAGTGTAACACTAGATTTTTTTCAAAACATATTTCAAAAATTAATCTCTGAATTTGAGTCCTTGGCCTCTGGAACATTCCCCCTTCTGCTCGGTCCGAGCGGATTCCGCGACCATCCCGACACTGTCGATGATCTTTTCAGGCTGTCTACCAGGTACAAATTAGAAATTTATAGTTTTTAAAACTCGGTTCCGTCATAAAAATGCCTTTATTGGCATGTCAAATTCGCATTTCATTTTTATGAATAAGATCAAGATGTTGGAATATTATATAGCGTCAAAAATGGCATTTCTATAGACAGGTTGTTCATATTCATTTTGTTTATGTTGCACATAATTGAAGATTATTATCGAAGCTGTTTGAATTCAATTCTATCATTGAAATTTTGAAACGTATTCTAAAATCAATAATGTTTGATTATGCAGATTTACAACCCGCGCCCCCTCGATCTTCTTCGTGCACCCGATCGCGAGATCTCTCTTCGAGTGCGGACTCCAGTGTCTCTACCTCGACCACGTCGATGCCAATCGCCAGGTAGGCTAAATATTTCACATTTCGGTAAATTTGGCCGAATTTGTGATAATTAGTCTTTTACAAGGAAAGATTTGACCTAAGATCCGGCTTTTCGAATAGGAACAAGTGGAACACCTATCGAATCGACATCGCTGATTACAAATATGCGAAAAATTTTCCTATTTTGTCGATTTTTGAATCATAAGCCAGTGATTTTCTCTAGATTGTCATATTTCAGGTGACGAAATTCTTCATCGAGATAATCGAACAGCTGCTCGCAGCGAAGAAGGCAGGGTATGTGGACGAGGGAGTGCAGGCCGCGGAGAGACTTGTCTTCGAGATGGGGGCTGTCATGGTCGAGAAAGCTCTTCATGCTGCATTATTCAAGGTGCATTCTTAATTCTTACTCTTTCCGGCAACTCGAAAATGTCTCAACGACGCAACATGAAGAAATATCATTAAAACGAAACCCTTTTCCTACCCGCACAGACCTAAATACCATTTCACGATGTTGCATAACGACGTTTGAACATTTCCAAGTAGTAACTCGTCATCATTATTCACTAAATACCGAGACTTTCTTTCATATACTAGCCAGCAAGAAGCAGATAGGAAAAATCTAAAAGTTTTCTCAAACAATTATTATTATCAAGGAGTACATACCAAACAGATTATGGCGTACTGGCTTTAGTATAAATTTCAATTAAAGAATCAGAAAACCGTGTTTTCTTCTACAACTATATAAGACATATTGCAGGTCTCAGGCAGTCTGCGTCGCGACATGGCTGAGATCATTCAGCTGTCTGGGAGGATCGATCGAGTCGTATGTTTTGTTTTATTTTATTTTTTTGAAAAATACTTGAAAAGAATGAACTCCTAAGTAAGGTACGACTTTTCTGACTTGAAATGATTAGACGTTTTTTTCCATCTTGAACAAGTTAATTTTTAATTTGGTTCTGAAAATTCATGTTTGCAGAAACAACGCGAATGGCTGGTCGCAGCGACTGCCTCTCTGCCCAGTGGTACGCTCTGCGCCACTGAAGAACAGCTCAGGCAATTCGTCGACAACGTCACTAATGAGTCAGTAATTTAAGGAAAAAAGGATATTTTCATTCGTTTCGAAAATGGCATTTTATCCTAAAAAAAATTTGCATCTTGCAATTTGAATTTTCTTTTACCGAAACTTATCTGAATTTTATATTTATTTTGACTTTTCGAATATGTTTCAAAACGATCACAAAATTTAAGAGTAGATATTTACGATTAGTCCCGCTTTTTTCGAAAGTTTAAAAAATTTCATGAGACACTTGAAATGTTCATTTTATGGCTCAAAGACACAAGTACCCAAAAAATGATTCGTTTTAGTCGCGACCAGTCGATTCGCTCGGTGTTCCAGCAGATGCGAGACCTGATTCAACTGTACGAGTAGAGAGCAAGTTGTCTCGAACACGACATGCAGTTGCCAAACAAGGACGGCAACCACACACACTGGTAATTCATTCACAGCTCAAATAGGTTATTCCCCAAATACTTATTAATATTTTCGTAGGACACAACTCACCTAAATATCTCTAGCCCCAATTTGAGGGATATTTTACGTCCCTACTCTGAAAATTGATTACTTATTAGGAAACTCGTTACATAGCAATTTAAAAGAAGAAAGTAGTGAAGAAATGCTATTTTGATTTTGTGTAATGTGCATAAAAATACGCTACTTTTAAGGTTGATTTCATAAATCTAATTTTTCCAATTCCAAACGAAGAACTTTTTTAAGAATATGCTTTTTTTTCATTACAATTTCTTCATCTCACTTCTTTCGAGTGATCATTTTAGGTATCTGAGAAACATGATTTTCAAAAAATATCTGTGAAATGTTGAATTCTAGGGCTTTCTAGGCTAAGAGTGGCACGATGCGGCGCATTTTTTCCCATAAAATTACAACTATTTATTTATTTTTGTTCTATTCCTAAAAAAAACTTATCACGTTCATAGTCTTTCTAGGGTAAACATATATTTTGCAGCTGGACTATTTTTTTCTTTTTTTTCTAAAATTGACCCAGGCAAAAATATCGGTAACTGAGAATAAGTCATTTCATTAAATTATTATTTCAGTCATTTTATTGTAACTTTGAACATAACGCAATACGATTTTTTATTCTTCAATGATGAGGAAAGATTTTTGCGGTATGGCAGTTTATCTCTTCATCTTGTTATTTGCAGAATTGATTTTTGAATGATCCGAGAATTTTGCGCTGAAAATTAAGTGGAAAACAGTCGGCAACTAGAGAATTACCAATTGAGCTCACTTTCAAGTTGATTTGATACTTTCATCAGTCCGGCAAGGTTCTAATAACGATATCTTATTTTTCGGATCCAAAGAAATCAATTTTGATTTTGTTGAACTTACATATATTGGATAACTCATTGAAGCCGGTCTGCCACTAACACGACTAGGGTAAGTTTAAGCGGTTTACTTCTCGAAATGAGTCATTTTCGTTTATTTCATTATTTTTTCTGTTTCTCTCGAGATTCTATAGCAAATCATCGTTTTTCGAATTGTTTTAAGCCAATAAAATTCTGATTGAAAGAAGACATTTTCTAGGCCAGTTTAGGTAGGCATGAATAGAATTTGAAAAAGAATGCATATTTTGTGATCTTTTCGAAGATAAAGCTAATTGTAAGGATTTTTTGAAAGATATAACTAAAGTATGCATGCCATGGTTGTTTTGTTTGTGTTGTCTTTTTGGTCAATCAGAATGACTTCGAATGTGGAAGAGGCAAGTTGGAATTATTCATTTCGAAATTTATAACTGCCTGAGAATTAACTAGGGAAATACCTAATCGATATAATTTTCTAAAGTTTCGCACCCCCAGCAAAATTGTCTTGCATTAGCTTTTCGCCTCGAGAAGATGTGAACTGTCTAAGGAAAGGGTGCAGATGGCTAGTCATTTTCTTGTCCTTTTCTTCTCGAAATCTCAATTTTTCTTGCTTTCTATCTCATTCTCGTTCGTTTAGCGGAGCGTCATATTTTCAGTCCGATTCTCGCAAATCCAGGGAAAGGACAATTTTATCTCTTCCATATCTTTCACTTTCTTCTGCTTGTCTTCTCTCGGATTCTCATTATCCCTACCTCTATTTGTCTCAAAGAATACCTTTCTCTTTATTTCCCATCCTTCTTTTCTTTTCACGTTCCGTTATTCAGGGAGAAATCCCGTTTTCCCTTCTCCTAGTCCTTTTTTGCCCCGTTAGCAATCCCTCTTTCATCCGACGAAAGGGAGAATTTCAGTTTCTTCATTACAGCCTTTACACGGTATTATCACCGGTTTTTGATATTTATATGCCTCTACAATTTTACTTTTGATTTTTAAATCTAAGTTTTCGTTGATAATTCTGTTATGATTTCGTGGCAGCAGTTTGAATATTTTGTGTTCATTAGAATTAGTCTAAAATCTAGAGCATTTCTCCATTTTGTTGATGATCAACGATATCACTGTCATATCGTTTCCAATGGATTTTTGAAATCCGAAATTTTTCGATTCTTCAAAGCGTTTAGTCCGAAAATTACGATTTCCCCATCATAAGTGCACTGAGTTTTTTATTTGAAAATTTCCCCAATCGAAGTCCATGAATTCCTATTTTCATCGCCCATTTGATATTTTATGGCAACATTTTCAATGTTGTATCTTTCTGTGTTTCTATGCTGCTATGTTTAGACATGCTGGATCATTCGTCGGAGCACGCACAGCTCCGCCGCGTGGCTTTCTTCGCGATCGTGGTGTCGACCTTCGCAGTCATCGCGGCCATCGTCACCCTCCCCATGCTCTACTCCTACGTCGCCAGCTTCCAGTCACATCTCATCATCGAAACAGATTTCTGCAAGGTAGCATTTTAGTCAGACTCAACTTCACTCTATCTAACAGTAATGCTGGCAATAGATTTCGCATTAGAGAGTACATTTCTGCACCATCAACATACCCTGCTATCAAAGTGTTTGATATGAAGCAACAAATTAACTCGCAATTTCATCCTGCAATTCATTGTAATTAAATCAAATTGAAGATCTTCTTTTACATTTTTTTTTTGAGAAAAACCGCACTTACTTGAAAAAAGGAGATGAATCCGAATAAAAATGAGTTAATCTTTACCATAATGCACACAAAATAACTTTCCGTCTCTAGACCCGAGCCCGCGACATGTGGGCAGAGATCAACCAGATCGGCTTCCCTCCCTCAGTAGCCAGAGCCAAGCGTCAATACGGCAGCTCTCCTCAGCCTGCCTCGTATCCTTCGTCTGGATATGGAGCTCCACCGCAGGTCAATTCCGAGCCGAATCCAGGCTGCTGCGGATGTCAACAAGGGCCTACCGGGCCACCAGGTTAGTTCTACGTTTGATCTTATGGGTACCTGAGCTTCTAGAATCAAACCTCTTCTAGTTTCCATCCCTAAGTTACCCTTGGCCTTTTGTAGTTTTTTTTTATCATCTTTTTTGGAGAATATCAAGAGAAAAGAAGAAAAGGGGGTAAAACTATAAAATAATAAGGGCAAATTAGGAGTAAAAATACAAGAGGCCTAAAATCACGAATCTTCATAGTGATCGTGAATTGGTCTTCAAAAGACTACACTTCAAATCGAAGTTTAGTCCGAACATTTCTGCATCTTATCCAGATTAGAAAAAGGTCGTCTATAGCTATGGTTTAAACTTCTCACTGTTAGCCGCTTATAAATGCTCAGATATATACCCAAGAATTCCAATAATTCAACGAAAAAAATGGTTTAATTGGTGAATTTTAGGTCCTCCTGGCGATGACGTAATCTTTACACCATTTTAAAATTATTTAAGGGTCTTTGATAAAAAAAATTTTTAATTCTAGGGCAAAGATGGTGTCGATGGAACCAAAGGCTTTGACGCTGAGGTAGATTTGGATTATAGATTGATCTAAACTCATTTTCTTCCGTTTTCTCTAACTCATCATACTTTAGAACGGAAAAGACGGCAACGTTCTAGATTCGGCTATCGCGAATGTAGGATTTTTCTATCTGAAGCAATTTCTTAAGATAATAATTCAGGAACCCTGCATTATCTGTCCTCCGGGTCCACCAGTAATTTTTACTTATTTTTTTACAGAATCCTAGCGAAATTTCGCGAGTGCCTTTTTCTATATTTTAGTTTTATGCTCTAAGAGTTATTTCATCAAATTTAGGGCCCACAAGGCGCGGCAGGCGCGAAAGGACCAAAGGTGCGATTTTAGCATAATTGCAAGACTGTTCAGGGTTTCAATTTCGAGTAAAATCGAAATTCTAAACAGTTCTGCTTTATGATCTCAGGACCATTCATATTCATTAGCCTAATTAATTATATTTTAGGGCCCGAAAGGTCCGAATGGAAAAGTACGTTCGAATTTTCCTACATTTCTGATTTCTCTGGCTAGAATTTTTCTGCAATTATTAACTTATAGGATGGTGATGACGGAAAGTCGGGAGTTCAAGGAATGCAAGGTACTTTTCTATCAGTTTTTTTCGGAAAATAAAAATCGATTTCATGACCCTCTGGAATGATGGGAATGCCAGGCAGACAGGGAGTGATCGGACCCAAAGGTATCCATTTTCATTGATTTGTAGTTTAGCTATGCTAAATAGCACGAGAGGTCTTGAATAAGTCTGACATAAGATATGAAAACCGCAGGACTTATTTGACATCGATCATCGTCACGTTTCAGGTGCTCCTGGCCGCGTTAATCAAGTCAATGGTCCAGCTGGGCCGATAGGAAGGTAGCATTTTACTTATTTTACGCTGAAATTTTTTAGATAATTTTTGTAATCAGCTGAAATTGTCGACTATTTGTTCATGATTGATGACTCTAATCTAATCTAATATCTGATTAATTTAGAATTGGCCAACGAGGAGCTCCCGGACCCCGAGGTTTGCAAAATTTCTGATGGACGATTGAACTTTATTATAATTTAGGTGAAGCAGGAATCGATGGAGGGTCGAATGAAGGTCCACGAGGTCCTCAAGGAGACCAAGGAAAGTGAGTAGAAATTGAAGTCTAGCTTTTCCCACTTACATTTTTCACCTAATTTGTCGTTTTCAGCGACGGTCCACCAGGAAACAAGGGACTTCAGGGCCCATCTGTAAGTGGAATTTAAAATCTATCCTAGTCTTATCAAAATGGCAAAGCTAAAGCTGAACTTCACTTTCTTATCTGAGCGAAGAAAAACAGTAACCATTAGTATCTGTATTTTTTAAGTTCGAGATGAAAAATGATAAGACTCCAAGATCTATTTATCGAAAATTTTTAGCAATTAAAGAAAATAATTTAGGGTCCTCCAGGAGCATTTGGCGAAGTCGGAGGGTGAGTTTATGATTTTCTTTTTAAATTGAACTTCCATAGTTGTTATTCAACCTATCGCCGTTTTATTCTATAAAAAGAACTCTTCTCAGAGAATTAATAGTGATTAAATTTACTTAAAGAGATAGTGGGCTTGTACAAAGTCTAAAAATATCATTCTATCCTCAGCTTCATTTCAGATGTGAACACTGTCCAGTCCCCAGAACACCACCGGGTTATTAAACCAGAAGAAATTACTCTCCTAGTAATTTTAACTCGAACATTATTGCTAGTCTGTGATTTTAGAAACTTGAAAATCTCGCCCCTGTAATTAAAAGATCAAAAGAGGGTGTATTCTTATGATTGTTTGGGTATCTCTTCGTTTAAAAATCTCAAATAGCTTTGAGAAATTTAATAAAGAAAATTGAAGAAAAGACGATTAAGGTGAAAATGGATTCTGTGTAGTTTTATTCGTTGCTCGTCGTTTACAACAGATGATTTTGTATTTTTCGTTCATTTCCCGCGAAAGTCCGAAATTTGAATGGATTTTGTTTATCGTTCGATTTGTCATTTCCAAATCTTATTTCCGCGTTTGTCTTCAAGCTTTGTGAAATTCTTGTGTAACTCGACATCAAAACTCTTCAAAATGACATCTTCACGTTGAAAAATCCATGCTTTCTTGATGGATTTCAGAAACCTCTTCATCTTTCCTTGAAAAAGTCACTATTTCCCCCCGAAAGCTCATATCCCACGCATTTCTGTTTGAGCTGTTGATTTGGATCGTTTAAAAAATCGGTTCCGGCCTGTGCTAGTGATTGAGATCCACCATTTTGATTCCGATTGTTCGAACCGCTCATGCTCTTGACCGAACTTATTTTGAGAGAATACTGCATTTTGGTGTTCGCCTCTTACAACTTCTCCATTTTCCAATTTTGCTATTTTGATTTTCAAAATTCTAAAATAGTCAAAATTTGAATTCGAGTTTCGTCTTCTTATTTCCTTCATTTTGAATTTACTTCTGCATTCGTCTGTTTCTCGAACAGTCGGTGAATTTCTAAATTTCAAGGAAACACTTGATCATTGCGCAGAGAAAATTAACGATTTTCCTTTGGAAATCGTCCTGGTTCCAAAAAAATTTTCTGTTTTCTTGGGTACGGACATTTTATCGATTTCCTCACAAACTGAAACGTCGAAAAATGACTATTCTTCTCTTCTGGAAAATTCGAGATTTCAAAATTTGAATTTTGACTTCATTTTCTCACTCGTCTTGTTTCCAATATAGTCGGTACTTTCAATAATCGTGATGATCCCGCGACAAAATTAACCTATTCTCTTCAAACTTGAAAATCCCCAGGAATTTTCTCGAAACCTTCCTTTTGAACCTACGAATTTCATCTCGCAAATCTACTAACTTCCGAAAGATCTTCACGATTTGGTTAAAAAATCAGCATTTTCAGTTGTTTTTCGGCTGCTTTCGCATTGTGACGCGAATTGCGTTCCCCACTGAACTGCCTTCGATGCGATGCTGCGTTTGACGGATCGAGAAAAGACTGAACTGATTCGAGTAGAGAAGGAGAGGAGGCGCACTGCCAGACTCAAACAGGTACATAGAAAATAGAAGGAGAGGAGATGGAAGGAAGATAAAGACAGAAAGGGAAAGCATTCCGATACAGTTCTTCTCGAGCGATTCACAGGGATTTTCGGGAAATGGATTGGAAATTTTGGAGAATGAGAGAAATAATTTACAATTTATGCAAATTGACTACTTTGGGAGAATGAGAAATAAATTGAAGATGAAAAATTCTAGATCATTGAGGGTTCAAGCTAAACATTGTCTGTTCAGAACTAAATCATTTTGGCACACTATTTATCAACGACTGTACTTGTCAGCGAAGTAGAACGGCTTTTGGAGTGTAGGAAAGCCAGAGAAATTAGAAAAGGACCGTTAACAGACAGGCTTTGATGTCGATCATCCGTTAACAAATACGGGGGTTGAATATTTTTAACTACAAATTTATCATAATTTGACCTCTTTCGATGGATCTTGCAAATCATGATTTTTAAAATTTTATTCTAACATTTCGAAATTTGAAGAAGTGTCGTCTCAGGTGCGTCAACAATCAGAAGCGAACGCGCGAACCATCGTCCGCACTGTGCAGTTCGTAAAGCGGGAAGTTCTACAGAAAATTGCGTATGTTTCACAACTATTTAAAAAGGAAAACTCGAGGGAAATTGTCGAATTGACGAAACTCATCAATTTATTTCAAACATTACTTATGAAAATTTCAAAATTTAAGGAATGATGTGACCGAGGAATTACGCGAGACGGTCGCGAGTCGAGTGTCGATTGAAACTAGCAGGTAAATTGGAAACTGACTATGCGGTCTCTCATTAGAGAATTCTGCTCGAGTCCACCAAATTTTCAAAATACTCCATTTGCAGAAGAAGCCTCTCGCGAGCTTCGTCGGGGTTCGGTTCGACAGATTCCGTCGTCAGGTCCTCGAGTCAAGCGAGCCGACCACCACTCGGGGAATCCGATCATTCGAATCATGCAAACCTCCCGCTCGCATCGACTAACACAAATACGGTATTTCTAATCCTCTGCTTCGTTGATTTTCTTCTAGGAATTATTATAGGTGATTTGTGTAAAACATCAAATTTGAAGAGAATATTTTTTAAAAATTTATGAGTTCTGCGAAAAAACATTTCAAACCCTTGAAAAACATGATATTTTACAGCCGTCTCCAATTAATCAAAATTCTGCTAATAATAAGAAGCTATTCTTGATGCGTGCATTTTCAAAAGTACCATGAAAACAGCACTTTATACAAACTCATTTTAACAAAAAACTGGCAAATATTCAGAGTTATGACGATGAATTGATTTCAGAAATGCCGTCGTCGTTCTGTGAGCGAGTCCGATCTGGCGAAGGCAGCGCATCGAAACAAAGAAGCACTCGGCAGACTGAGGCGGATTCGCGAGGAGCAGCACAGGAAACGGCAGGTTAGGAAATTGGAGATTGCTCAAATAGTTTATCCAACGTTATTGTACTGGTCACATGAAGTGACGACTCGTTTGTTAAATAGCGCTTTTCAAAAAATACGCCTATGAACTATATGCAAAGAGGGACGCAGAGAAAGAATCAGCTGGAGATAAAGGCAAGAGTGATACTCAATTTCCTCTGTTTACCACAACTTTTCTCGCTATCTTTCGAAAGACGGTCCTTCACTTCGTTTGATCAATACAATGTTTATATCATAGGAACTTTGATCAGATGAACGATAACTCCAAAAATAAACTTGCTTACTTGTTTATTCCTGGATAAACCTTTGTCTGGGAAAAACGACTGACAGTTTTGCTTAAAAGTACTCGCAAACGAACTTTCGTATGGTCCAACTCGTTAGCACCTGTATTCTAAAATGTACCTCCAAAATGATCTGCACATTTTGCAGGAAGCGATCGACCGAAAGCGACTTGCGGCAACAGCGGCGACTCGGATAATGCGCTCGGCTGCGAATCCATCTGCACCACGGACAAACCGATCAGGGCACTCGAGTTAGGGGGCAGCAAAATGGCAACACAGAAGGGAGGCAACTGTACAATTACTTGACAAAACTGACTCACAAAAGGTTTTTTGTTTCTAGAACATTTCCAAGCTCTAGAAACAACACATGCATTTTTCCTACGATGGATTAGAATTTTTCTCGAACACTGATATTCCATAATATCAACAGTTGACTAGAAACTTTGAAAGATTCATATTTTCTATGACGAATTCGAAAATTCATGATTCCGTAATTGTCTCCCAATTGGCAATGTACGTCTTTCCTTCACAAGCTCCTTTCATAATTCATTCTCTTGACGAGATGAAAATTGGCATATTCCAACTAGTCTTTCCATGTCACAAAATTCGATTTCTCGATTCTAGTAACCCACAATTTTCTCGTTGTAATTATAGTAATTATTCGACAAAATATAAATGATCTGATAATGAAAAAGGAAATACCAAATCGAAGTTTCTTAGTCCCACTGATAAATTTTTGTGCACTTGCACTATTAAAGACTAGCGGAATGTATATGCCTCAAGATATAGCATTTATCTGGATAATTGGCATAGCATGATATCAGTATAGAAAAATTGCCACCGAATGTTAAGAATATTTAGGTATTTGCAGAATGGGGCCCTGTGACTGTGATTGGTCCGAAGCAAATTTGAATACATAAACCTCCATCTCAAATGACCTCACCCAAGTTAGCTTACATCAAGCAATCATCCAATCTATAATCAGCATTAATTTGACCCATTCCCAAACTTTATTACCAATCTTCATTTCTCCTCCAACCGACCAACTTCCTACTCGTCCACCTCCATCTATACAAAGTAACTAGCCTTAACAGGCAATTCATATAAATAAATTATGATAAACGAAACACTGCCTCGACAGGTTCGAACTGGGACCAAACACACTCACAAATAAGATCGTCTCAAATCTCACATCAACTCTCACAATTCATCAATTTCATCGCACATTCCCTGCACATCAGTTCGTGCACATGCTCATTAGCTCCAATAGATATGATATTTGGTATACTTGTCATGGTGCGGATGCAAAGTTGTATTGTTGTATTTACTGTCATAAGAATTGAAAGTTAGGTGTATTGGAGCCTTTCAAAATAGTGGGCACAGAAGGGTACCCTTTTCTCATACTTTGATGACGAGTTTTGAATAGCTCATTTCTGCACAAAGTATGCACGACGTTTTCATTCAATCTATTTTTAAAAAAAGTTGCTACACCATTTGGGAGCATATGATTAAGGTTTAGAAAATGCTTCACAGGTAGTAGTATTAAATTTGTAACTTGTACAGAGAACCTCGGATAGTTTATTTGGCATCATGCATGATATAGGGAGAGATTTATTGAAGTTCTTTCAAGTTCATGTTAGGTATGGATATTAGAAAGTCTCATAAACCAGTATAGTTACGATATAATTTTAAAAGTCCATATATATGCTATTGATAACATTCTAGTACGAATTTTTCGTACCATTTAAGAAGTCCTGAATAAACTTTCAACGAATTATCGACGCCATTTTCTTTATATTTTTTACCGTTATAAATCCTAATCCTGTTTGGATTAGACAAAGTTCTAAATCGAAATATCGCCTGAATATTTCCAAATCGATATGATTATCCATTTTGGCATATCGATGAAATCCGGTTATGGGTTTCGATTTACTTCTTTCCATCTTTGCGTTTGCGTACAACCTGATGCAAAAAGAAGGGGAAGGCAAAGAGGAGGGAAATAATATTCTTCCCCAACATGGCAGATTTGAACAAAGCTTCTGACACCTTCTCATCACACACCTGTTGACAAGATTTACTGCGATTTTTACCTTTCTTCGCAGGAAACTTAAAAGATTTTTCAAATATATATACATCTGTATTGAAGATTTTTAATTGTAATCTTCAACATTTTTTCGTAAAAAACTTCTCATTTTTTTTCGCTTGCTTGTTAATTCTTCATTATTTTTTACTTCATCTCTATGAATCAAGAAAACCTTGACTCTACTCGCTTTCATATTTTCTATTTCTTTCTTCTGCATCTTCATTTCACTATTCCCATCATTCTGCCCTAAGCAATAGCATTTATTGTCGTGACATGTTGAGTTAGAGGTTACCCAATTATTTTACTCAGGCAGTGGCAAATTCCGGTCGACCAAAAACGTGCCACAGCCCGTCAAAATGTCGGTATGTCACGATGCATGAGACAATACTTTTTCATGATTGAAAAAGATTGTTTTTTCGTCTCGAAATTCTAGTTTTTCCTTTCAACATTGTTTATTCTTACCTAATTTTTTAAGTGTACTCTTTCTATTTTCCTTTAATTCCTGCATCCTATTTGAAATAGTTCATCATTATCGGCCCTGAGATTACTTTTTATAACCATAATTTCTTAATCTGAAACCTTTTGAATGCTGCAGTGCGTACGATATTTCCTGCCGATAAAGTTGTTTCTTTTAAAATCCAGTCTAGGAGTTTATTATGATAACATGAGTTATTTGCAAACTAACTTTTTATAGTTTTCGAATTCTATCATACCTACAAAATCATTTGACAGTCAATTCAATTTTTGCAACTCATCTACTATCTCGCCTCAACAAAATATAAATTTTTATCAACTTATTCTCAAATCTTCAAACATTATATTTTTTCTTTCTAGAAACTAATAATCACCATCATAAAAATCGATAACTCTAGGGAGACATTTACTAGTTGTACGCGTGTTCTAATCGAATTAGGCATCCGAAATTTCGACGAATTTTCCTCTCGCGCGATTTTTCGTCGATTTACCTAAAACACAAAAATTAGGTAATCACTCAGAACCTGATAAAGGTTACCTGCACTTTGCTCATTCATTATTCTTGCCCGACAAGCTATTTCGTACAGAGCGATTCGGTTATCTTTTAATTGATCATCATTTTTAGTTTTCCTTCTATAAGAATTGTGAAAATTTTTATTCTTCTTTTCATCGATATCTGCTTTTTGCTTTAAAAACGAGAAAAATGTCACACTTTTGTCAATTCACGATCATTTCCTTTCTCGTTTTACTTACCAGTTATTTTTCTTCCCGCATCGATTTTCTTCTGTCGTCGATTGAATACATTGTTCTATTGCTGTTAATTCGCTAAATTTGCCGACCCTGAATTAAATCTAGGATTTTCAGAAACATTTTCTTCTATTCTATTTTTACTTTTACTGACTTCTGCTGCATTTACTACATACTGACATCGAGATAATTTACGGATATTTTGGTATTTTTATTTGCTAGATTTTGGAGATGAGATGGCCTTATTTGGAGACGACTGCGATTTTCGTCGTATCGATTTTAGTCAATTTTTGCGTCGAAGCGCAACTGGATTGCGATATTCTTGATCCTGAGTGCAGGGCCAAATACAGGTTGGATCTGAATTTAAACAAAAAATGATGAACAATGTCTTGAGTTGTTTCCTTCTTCATTTCTATTACCTTAGATAAGACGAACTCATAGTGAGTAACGAGCCTTGCTCATGCATGTTCCAAATATCACTTGAAAATATTAACAGGATTACAATTCCATCGCATTCTTATCTCTGATCTTCAGTCTTTCATAAGATCATCTTCTTTCATCACTATTCGTTATTTTCTGAATTTCTGATGAACACTCGTACATTTTTCTATCAATTCAGAAGCGGGTTTCGCTACAACGATTTGCGACGAAAGGTAAATTCTCGATGTAACTATGAGGATATTTGGCTGATTCCTGGTCGTGCTGACGCCAGTTGTAGTGAGTATTTATTTGTGATAATTTTCCTAAACACGGCATTTTCATTCTAGCTCATCCTAATGCGAAGAAAATTCTCGAAATTAACCCCAGCCAAGTGCATATCAAGCCTGAAGTCGTCAAGTTTCCCGGATGCTTTACTCTGGAAATCAAGAATTTGAAGGTATGCTTGCAATTCAATTTTACGAAAGCTGATCTTCATATAAAATAGAGGCTTCTCTCTCTATGTTTTATGTTTTACTCGTAAATCGCAATTTGTTTTTGGGTGAAAGACACTCCTGAAGCTCTTGGCAACAGTTTCTTCGCCAAAGCCGAGTACCAATGGTGGAATGTGAAGGACTTTTCGAATCTCAAATGTCAAAACCAGTCGAATAATGGCTGTGGTGGCTATGGAAATAACTGGTAAGAATAACCTCTGAGATTATTATCTCTGGAAAAAATATCTTACTTCCAAAATTCAGCTATTACTGTGATATTTGCGAATCACTGCAGAAAATCGACTCTTCTGGCGATCAGACATCCCTAGCCTCTCAATTGAAAGGAATCAATTGCCCTCAGCATCCTGGGTTCTACACCTTTAGAAAGGTTCCGAATATCTGTGGCAGTTTGAAGGCTCCTAGAAAAAGACACCGGCTTTTTTTCTTTTCCTATCTTGCCTCCCCATACTATTTCTTAGAAAACCCGGTGTCTTTTTCTCTGAGCCCAGTTTAGTTTGAATGGTCGAATTCTTCTAGGAGTTCTGCTTCAACGATTGGTCGGCTTTCGACACGGACGGGGACTGTGAAATGGACTTCTTGGCCGGAGATCGCGGCGATTATAAAGGAGCTTTAGCGAGTCTGCAGCAAGTTGGATATGTGGGTCTTCTTTCTAAACGCTCCACTACCGACTGAACATCGATGCTTATTCGTGTTATAGTTGTGAGATTGCTAGGAATTTGAAAATTGTTACCTAGCTTTTATATTTATTTTCTGTGTAAATTTTGGTTATGCTGATTGTGCTCAAACTTGCAACTAAAAACCCGCATCCGCGGATCGGGTTCAGGTGTTAAAATTTCAGCAAAGAGTTTCCAATTCTGATTATTGTTCACCTCTGGCGAAGTGAACGAGAGAGATTGAAAATCCTAAAAATTCGACATTAGAATTCAATGAATTAACGATGAAAATGTAGGATTTTCCATAGGTTTATACTAATTGTTGAAACTGTGCCTACCACGTGCGGCATTACCCAGTGATTTATTTGCACCTTTTGGCATTTTCGACATTTTTCTCGAGAGAAATGACGATTAGCCTCTTGCAAGAAGTTAGTGCAGTTTTAATGATGGTATGAAACTTGCGGAAAATCGTGCGCATTCATTGAATTCTAATTTTGGTCGATTTTGAAGAATTTTCAATCCAGTGTTCACTTCGTCGGAGTTTGAACAATGTATTATTTTATTTTGGATAGAAAAGTTCGTAAGACTCGTGAATTTATTAGGGCTCTGTGATAGCTAAAATTCGGTTGGCTTTCAACGCAACCGGAGCTGTCGAAAGGAAGAAGCGAATCAAGGAGGCACAGATCGAAGAAACCGTAGCTAGGTAAAGTTCTTTTTTCTTGTAAACTAGAAAAGTCGTCAAAACTTTAGGGAGCTTGAAGAACGGCGAAGAACTTGGGACGTGAATAATGGACAATTCGATAAATTCAGTCAGTGGTACATCGAATACAGGAAGAATTTGTGGCACAAGTTAGTTTTTCTTCAAAGTTATTATGAAAAATTTGATCTTCTCTATACAAATTTAAAAAAAAATTAGGGATGACTACTTACCGTGGTTGGTGTATGAAAACGAGATTTCTTGCCTCAAACTGACTTTCGACGTTTGCGAACGGCCGCCCAGAAAAATTTACTATGGAACGAGGAATCGGTACACTTGCGAAAATTGAAGGAAGGCAAATTTTTATGGTGATTAGATTTTTATCCGACATACATACTTTTTATTGAATTTTGAGCAGCTTAATTTGACCTTTTCCATAGCTTTTCTACTATTTCTCATTGTAACTTCTTATATTGATAGTGATGTTTTCTTTCTGATTTTCATTCTTTCATTGTAGAATTAGTTTATTGGAGTTTTGCATTTCTAAAATTCGACATCTAACATTTCATAATACGGATATATGTTCGAGCAAGGTCAATTTGCCTTATGCTTACAATTAGCCAAAACTTTTCATTCTGATCTCATTACAGTAATTTTTAGCTAATTTTATTTAAGACAATGAATAAAAACGTCATAAAATGCATTTTATTATCTTCAAGATTCAGAAATTTACACAAATTACGCGAAAATCACCACATTTAGATAGAATCGCAAACTTTGAGGATACAAAATAAATATCTTTGCACGCAATAAAAAGAAGGAAGGACATTATTAAAAATCAAGAAATAGCTGAACCCGTCAGAATTATGAGTCAAATTAAACAGAAATTGATTTGTATAATGAAGATAGTTTAAGATAATGGATTGAAAAATTTAATCTTTAACGAAAGATTCTTCTTCCAAATTCAAATCCACATGTCTTATGTCGTGAAAATATATGAAGTCGAACAATTTGATCATGAATGAAAGAAGACTAGAAAATATTAGTTTGTCGGAGAAGAAAATGTTACGAAATTGCCAAAGTACCCGTGAAAATGTTCGAGTGCAAAAATATCGGTGAAATTCGCTGTTAGAAAAAGGGTTCAAAAGTTATCTCAATCTCACCGATTTTTCGTGAAGATAGAAGTTCCTTTGGTTTTGTTACGAGGAAAAATGGCAAGGTTCGAGAAAAAATCAGTTTTGAAATTCTCAAAAAAAAATCCACGGACCCTAAATGTAGGCTGGCAAAACTACAAACTCACAGATTATTGATCGTACAGAAATTGAGGCACAAGTTGAGACTTTACCAAAGTTCATTTTGCTTGTTTTAAAATTTAATTATCTGAAAAAAGCTAAAATGAATCTTCCCAAAATCGGAAAATTGAACTCGTTGCGAATTGAATTTACATATAAAAGAGGCCACAAGTCATCACGAAATAGTGTCGATTTTTTACAAATTTAGCAAATCCTCGAAGAATTCGACAATATACCAAAAATGAACCTTTTCTAAAAACCGCTCTCGACGATGCCCTCGTCTTCATCATTTTGGAAACCTGGATTGTGATGAATTTCCCCATTGAGTGTGTTCGTTGTTGGCTGCCAATCGGCTGATGAACCGCCCTGTTGAATCGCGTACAGAATCGCGTGGTGAATGAAGATGTATTGCTGCTGAAAATATGCGAATTTTTAAGATAAATCATGATTTTGCGGTAGATTCGCTTGCATGTCTGTAGAACGTTTGAACAATTTCAGTATTCAGTTGAAATAACTTTGTTCAGTCTTAGTATTTGAATGCTCAAAATTAAAAGACCGAGTAGATATTTTAAAATTCATCAAATCTGAATAAACACCACGAACCTCATTTTGCACCATATGGCATCGCTCCATTCTCATCTCATTGACGATTCCGAACACATCGACAGGTCTGCCCAACTGAATGTATTGCAGAAGACGGTCGATCGCTATGAATGTTCCAGAACGACCGACACCGGCGCTGAAATTTTGACAATAAGTAACTAGTAAGATAAAGACAAACATGAAAATTCGCAATTTTTTACCTGCAATGAACGATCGTAGGTTTGTTCTGAGGAGAATGAGGCAGTTTCGCACGGAACAGACGAGCCAATCTGAGGATTCCGTCCGGATGTTCGGGAACGCCAAAATCAGGCCAAGCCTGGTAGTGGAAGTGTCGAATAGTTCGAACTGCCTGTGGATCTTTCAAACTCGTCAGACGCAACTCTCGCACTGTGAATTCATCGTAGTGGGTTTCACACAGCAGTGTCACCTGAAAATCAAATATCTTACATTTGTAAAAAAAAATCAAATAAAGAGTTAGAGCAGTGAATTTTAATAACTTTGTAGTTGTAGCTCACAAATTATCTCTAAATTCAATCATTTCAAACCATCAATGCTGTTGGCGGGTACTGCCAAATTTTGTTCCAATAATTTGAAAAAAAAAACTGCATTGTTGTAAATTACGGAGACACCAACTGGGCATCTTACTTTATGGTGTTTTACATCTGAACATTTGAGATACTCGAAGATATTCTATCTAGCTCTATCGGATATGATAAAGTGGTGACTCACATCGATATCAGCGTAAATCACGTTCATCCTCTCGAAATCGGGCCAATATTGGTGGCACTTGTCTCTACCCTTCTCCACGCATTTTGTCAGAGCAATGATTGCTGGACAGCCTTGCTCCCAGACCATCTAAAATTGGGCAATAATGCGTTTTTCTTCAAATTTTGATTATCTACCTGCCAAAACGCGTCTCTCGTCGATGGAAGTGGTCCTTGAGCTGCGATGAATTCACGGCGTGATGAAAAGCCCTGGAAAAATGTAAATTGAATCTTTCAGCATCTTGTTCTCCTCACAGCATGGCAAATGTTCACGAATGAAAGGTGAAATTTCTATACAACTGTTGAAAAGCAACTTACCGGCATGAAATTGGCATTGATGTAGTCTGAGCCATCCTCTTCATCGACTTCAACCAGCTTGACTCTCGAATGATCGTACGGTAGAATGTTCGTGAATCGATTTTTCGCCCGATTGACCGGTGCCTCTGCTGCTGAGTTGCTCTGGCCACAGCCCACGTTCTTCAGCAGCTCGTACTCCTCGGAGAAATGGAACTCTGAGTCTCGACTCATTTGAGCCACGTGCTCAGCGAAATCTTCGATACGAACGGGTCGACTGAAAATTGATGTTTTGAAAACTATCATTAGTAGAAAGTCTTACGAGATATTGCTGTTGGAGGTATGCATCACGGTGTGGAGGGGAGTTCGATGCATCGAACCGGACGGCAATCGCTCCAGCCGATGGTCGACGCCAGTGCGTTCACGTAGAGAACGACATCTGGAATATTGGATTTTCATGTTGTTCGTCTTATTTTTCAAATTGTTGTTGCAACTGTTATACATCGAAACAGCACACCCTTCCAGAGTGCATTTTGCCAATATGAAATAGCGGAACTATTTACCTTCGATGGTGGAAATTAGGTGCCAAACTATTGGCAGAAGCCGATGTGGCTGCGACGGTTTGAGCTGGTGGCTGCTGTGAATCGAGACCGAGTTTGGCGAGGCAGTCAGCTGAAATTAGGAGGCTTTGATTGATTCTATTAAATTTTATTTTCTGGATAGAAGATGCTCAAAATATGGTAGAGAAGGTAGCGGTAGAATTGTACTATGTGGGTTATTGATTTGCATAAAAGATGACTGCCAGTCCTGTTCAGAGTTGAGATTTAAAAAAAAAAATCGGAATCGGAATTTCGAACAGCTCTGATGACTGTAGAATAGACTGTTGCTCTATCACATTCTATCTTATTCTCAATCTACCGACACACATTTAATGATTATCTTATGATCGAAAGCTTGGAAATAATTATGATTCATGAATTTCATGAATCAACGATATTACTGATCACTGCATACCTGCCCGCTCCGCCATCATCATTTTTAGTGCGACCCACTGCGATTCCTTCTCTTTTGTCGTCGAACAAACCGCGGCGTTTCTGAAATTAAAAACCCATTAATATTTAGTTTCAATAGGTATTAAAATAATACTTTGTCTGAAGTTGACTTTTAACAAATTTATGGATGAGTTTTAGACGCAACTATGGACAAATTTGTAAATTATTATGTGACTATTGAAACAACGAAAACTCAGACTCAGACAGGATGTTTTCATATAGAAATTACAAGATTGACTAAAATTGGATTCGTTAATAATTTTAATTTAATCTTGCAGAAGTGTTTCATTAAGTTTAGATTGAACCAAATGATAACCAAACCAAAGAAAGCAGCACTGATTATTTATTTTGTAAAGTAAGATGACGCAGTTTTCGAAAAGTTACTAGAGTAAGAATCGGGTGAATGAGAGCTCCCTTATAAATCGGCAAAACCCATTTCCTCAACCTATTATTTCAAATTACTCAAGCAATTATTCTCTAAATATCTAGATGTGATTTTTGCCCGCTTCCATGTATGAATTACGTCAAATCATTCATCTGATTTAGGTAATTTCCTCGAGCAAATTGAAAAGCCACGAATAATTATCCGTATCTTTACGTAGAGAGCATTAGCTTCTAGGCTAATGGATGATGAAATTGGAGTAAATCAGGAAATCCAACCCAAGAAAATTAACGACCTCGCGTTCTTTACGCAAAAATCTGCTGGGTTTGTAGTCTTGATGATGAAATTTGGTTAGCCAACGAGAATATTCAATCAGGAAAATTGACGCACTGAGCTCATGGTCTCTAGTTTAATCTAGCACCAAATCACAGAATGGTGAAAATGCAAATTGGATGCATACAAATTTTAATTTCCACCCTAATAAGTGAAGAATGTAAAATTTGAGAGTCCTGCAAATCAGAAGAAACAGTGAAGACCAAATAATGGCAGAATGTTTTCAAAACGTCGTAGATCACTAAAATGAAAATTTTGACTTATTAGAGGATGAAGTTAGGGTCTAGTCAGAGGTTGAACGCACTTAGAAAAGCAAAAAAAACTGCTCTTGGCAATGTTCTTCAAGAGAATATGCCAAATTGAGAGGACTAAAGATAGGTGAGATATAATGAAGAAGAGATGGGAAAAAACAGATCCATCTATCCAAATTGCAATGCCCTGGGCTAGAAGCCTAGAGAGGGGACTAGCCTCGGATAGGGGAGGGCTAACATGCACCCCCGCCCACCTCCCTCTCTTCCTCCCTTCCTTCCTTCCTTCCCTCTTCCATTGCCATTTCCAGAGAGCCACTGCAGAAATTTTTAAAAACGATAGAGAGCACTCGCTAAATAGAGGCGGAAGAGACGAAAACAAAACGAAATATGAGCTGAAAAAGGAGACAAACAACTAGAGAAGCGAAGAGACAAAAAGAAATAACGAATAGAATGGCAGAAAGAAAACGAAATTATGATTGTGATATCAAGTGAAGCAGCAACGAGAATGAAGAGAAATGAAGGGAGCAATCCAAAACCAAAGCCAGAACCCCCCTTTTATGGATATAGCTCAATCCGAGAATGAATGAAAGGGGAAGAAAATGAAATGGCTCTTTAGAAAATTTGGAGAATGGGAAGTTTTTCTAAGGGTTTCCATTTGAAATATTGAAAATGGTATTTTTAGAATTTTCTTTATTCACTGATTACGAGAAGGAATTTTTACTAGTAGACTTCCAAAAATATCATCTTCTTAATTTCTCAACAAGCTTATCAATTTCATCAGCCGTTTTTGCATTCATATCCTTTATCATAATTGAATACTTTGAAAATCCTGGGATTTTCACGCAACTAGAAACGTTATAAAAACAGCCATAGTCCCTCTATTCACGACTAATCCGGCTTCGTATTTTTGGAAACTGCCGCAACAACACTGCAATATTTATGAACGCCCCCTGCAAAGAAATAGAGAGGAGAAGGGGAAATCTGAAGAAGAAGAAAAAGAAGACCAATCCTATTCATGAAGATAGATGAATTTCCTAATAGAGTCAGATAAGCTCTATCAGAAACGGTTCTGTTATTATGTCATATCATTAATATAGGAGATTAATATTCCAAAGTGAAATTTGAAGTCGACTTGTAGAAGAAGTTTGACACAAATATGCGCTTTATCATGACATAAAATGAAGAGGTTGACAAAATATTCACTTTTCAAGATTTGAAGGTCCGAGATTAGTAGGTAAAAAGAGCGAAAACTATGCAAATGGGCTTTTCGAATGCGGATAAAGGTAGACGGGTGCGAAGGCTAGAGAGACACACAAACCAATAAGTAAAAAGTTAGAGATTATGGGGGATGAGATATAAGCCAAATATAGGCAGAGCCTCCTCCCTATGTGTGTCTGAATCGCGAATTGTGGAATAGAAAATGAACCTTGGAGGGACTCATTTTTCCTTCTTCACGAGCAGAAAAACCACGTCTTCGGTTGGGTTTGTTTGAGTGGGTCGCTCGGAGCAAAAACGAAGCGAAAACAGCCAGAAAATAGCAAAGAAGGGAGAGAAAGTAGACGTGCAGAGGACCGATTTATTGCTTGGGGAAGGAAAAACGAACGAGTCAACCCCCCTCAACCCACTTCCATTTCTGGATACTTTTGGGTTACCCAATAAAAACTCACACTTCCGCAAATGCGAACGCGAGCGTGCGCGCGTACGTAAATAACAATCTATCGTCATCCGATTGAGGCTTTCTAGTTGGTTTCTTAGATGTCCAAAGTTTATTGTTCATGCCTGACATAGCCAACTCTCAAAAATCAACCTTTAGAATTTGGCGATTTGGATAACTCGTTACTTCGTTGCCCATAGTTAAGGGTATAATAGGGAAAGGTGGGAAGAAATCTTTGCCCATTCTATTTCGTACGTTACGAAATAACGAATTATCCAGGTGTCTTTCATTGATAATAATTTTGTTACTATTTTCATCAAATATCGAGAATCTTTGAACGTTTATAGGCGAAAAATGTTTGAATTTTTAACATTCCCGTTCCCGTCCCAGATAAACCAAATTTTGAGGAAGCCTAGCAGCGAAGAACAGTAAACTTTTCAGAATAAATAATAGCGTTTCTCGTAAAATTACCTGACTTCCCTAAACTGAATATCTAAATTCAGAAGGTAAATGAAATTACGGAAAGATCTTTCAATTTCCTTGCTACGGCTAATGATATGTTAGTTGTTGATTCCCTTAACCTATTTTTGGTCCTCTAAATACTATCACACGACTAAAAATCCGTCAAAAAGTGAGACAACCCACACCTACTTTGGGTGAAAAACTCATTCAAAGCGCGTAAACTTCCGCTAATTCTCCTGATGGCGCACACAATTTTAGACCTGTCTAAATTTGCGCTAAGTTGAGCTGAAATGTCCAATTAGTTCAGACCTAATTTAGCATTTGAGGGAAATCTTTCGTTAGGCATTAAAGCATAGCGTGTGAAAACTCGTTGAGCTAACTCATTTCGGAATTATCGGGAGTCTAGAAAAAGTAAACATGTCGAATTTGAGCTGAAATTGACATTTGCTTGCATATTCAAGCTAGGGAATTAGCGCAGTTAGGGAATTCGTGCTTTTATTAAACATCGAAATTTTAGGAGGTTAGCAATCTTTGAGAAGAAAACTTCGACATTTGAAGATTTTATGAGAATGTCGCATCAAAATTCACTTTTTAATGAAATCTTTTGAAATTTGTAGCTTATTTACGATTCAAAGTCCTACCATATGATTGGAAGACTAGACTTTTAGATTTCTAAATGTACCAATTTTAGCACATGATAAGAATTATACATTAAATTTAATAATGCAAATTTTACAGTATAACTAAAAGTTATACAAGAAAAATCTAAAATGAAGTAAAATTCTCGATTCCCACGTTACGACAAGACCTAGAAGATTTGAATGGGAAATGTGTGAATTTGCGAATGAAAGCGAGAAACTTGGCTCTGACGAAAAAAGACAATAAAGAATACAGAGAGGTGGAGAAAAAGATGGAGCGAGAAGTATATTAATGAATAGGGGAAAGCTTATGGGAAAATGGGAAGGGATTTAGTTGAGAATATATGGAATCCCTCTTATGATCACTTAGATATCATTATCAGGGCTTGAGATATTAATTAAGGATAAGATCTCATTTTATGACGAAGAATAGATACATACGGCATTATCGTTATTGACAATCAGAGCTTGATTTCTATCGAGGTCCTAGATTTCAGTTCTAATGCTAGCGGCTTTGTGGGAGATATCGAGACTTTCTTTTTTCCCAAGTCAATTCTTAATGCTCTTTAAACAGTGCGTGAGAAGAAATGACAGATGATGGGTCGTGAAATCGGAAAGATCTGAGAAATCGGATCGAAGAGACAAAGAGAATGCTTAGATCTTATGAAAATAAGGATTTCTTAATTTTGAGGGTTTCAAGAAACCACTTCAGAAATGATCACTTTTACATACGTTGATAATTTGAAGTGTTTGAAATTATTGAAGAAAAAAAATGTTAAAAAATGGTTGAAAATAGCCGTACCTGGCCTTTTTCGACTTGCGACTCCAATAGACCACAGCCAAAATCGCTGCGAGACCAAAGAGGATGAACAGCGTCAGAAGACTGACGAGCACTTGCAAAGTAACGTCCCGAGGAAGGGGATCTAAAATAATAAAATTAGGCTATTTTGTCTCTTAAAAACGACCTGAAAAGTTGACTTTTGAAAGTTATCGAGGATATTAAAATGAATAGAAACATCTCATGATTTAGCGAGGAGAACTGCTTCGATGGTAAATAAGGAAACGTTTCAAAATTCAAAACGATTTACTATCGAAACACGGAATAGTCAATGAAAACTCCTTGAGACGTCAAAACTTCCCGAAAACATTGATAAATAAGTCAGGTTTTCTACGCATTATTTATAGTTGTCAGAGCATATTTTTAACGGTAAAGGCTCGAAAAGTAAAAGATAAAGATGAGCAGGAAAGAGGGCGGATTGTAATGAAAATCGCCAAATTTAGACTCCCATTCCCACACAATTCTCAGCGAAAGTATTCAGAGATAGCGCCGCTATTTTCTGATAAGGAGTAACCGGAAATGCGTTAAAAATAAGCAGCGAAATAGACTTTTCGAGATAATGTCAGTCAAAATTGAGATTTGGAATATTCAAATCAATTTTCTTCGGCTATGCTCTATCTTGTAAAGAGAAATTCCACAGCAAAGACTATGCGATACACAATTAGCGATAATTTGTGCCTGTAGGCAGTAATTACAAGCTTTGAAATTCAAACATCAAAAATCTTAAAACCATAGTGATAAATGATAAGCCTGTCTTTGACAACATCCTTACGATAAGTTCTCAATTAATTCGATTTGTGCAATAAATTTGCAGCAAATTGGATCAGCTATCAAAAAGCTAATACGATTTGAGCTAATTGAGTATGAAAATTATTTGAGCATTTTATCGAATTACATGGAAAGAATGTATGATATTCTTGGTAAGGTCTAAATTAAGGGGTGTTCATACAAGTTTTGAACATTTCCTAAATTAGATTAAAAACTGGTCATAATTCTGATATAATAAGTAGTTAGTTGGTGTTGGTTCATCAGTTATTTTGAAAAGTATCTCATATCTAATTATGAAAATGTTCTGCGAAATTTAGCATTTCAAATTATATGAATAAAATCTCTAAGTAGGTTGCTGAATTGATATGGGAAAGATTTTTTTCTCAATAATGAGGTTTTTTGTAAAGAAAATTAAATGTTTTAAAAATTCTTTAGCCGCCAAAATCGCAAATTCATTACTTGAAATAACCACGTTTTGTTGTAATATTTGATACCGAACCATATTATCTGGTTTATCGTCGATCTGGGATAATTTTGATAGCATTGTGAGTTTCAAACGTAACTTCCTTCGATAACTCAAAAATCTCGCCACTCTATGAGATAGTACGCAAAAGTGAAAGCCTTTCCTATCCTTGCATACTATTTCGCAAAGTTGTGAGATTACGAGGTTGCAAGATTTCCGAGTACCCCCTTTTTCACCAAAATTTTGATTTTAAAACTACCACGTTTTTACTCAAACTCTCCTTCAAATTATCGAAGCTTGGGGACAATATATGAAGAAAGCTAGACAAATACCCGATAAAAATAACTCTACTACTATCGAAGTATTCCAAATATAGAATTGTTGACTTATTTACGTTTTCCCGTATGTATCTCCCTTCCGATTCAATTCAAAACGCCTTAAAGAGGCTTCGCGAATGAAGGTCAGTTTTTCACAAATCCTAACGGATAAAGCGATAAAGATTAGCTGAGACAGGGGAAATATTTGCAGAAACGTGTTCAAATAAATACGATTTCAAAAGTTAGGCCATCCAGAACTGAGCACCTATAATTCAACACTAGACCAGAGATTATTTACAGTTCTTTGAAAATCGATAACTTTTTCAACCCACCCAGATATGAGAATAAAATGACAGGATGGATAATGAGAAAAATGGGGAAATGGTCCCGCTTTTTGCAAGGATTAGCCACTTCCAAAGAAGTATGCATTAGCGAAATGAGAAAATACGAAATGAAAAAGACAAGGACTTCACGTTTTTAGAAGAAAGTTCACCAAAGCACAATTATAAGAGCACGAAATGAAATGATGATGAAAAAGTAAAACACAGGAAATTTGAACAATTTATCTGCAGAAACAAATTTCTTTTTGATAGTGGTAAAGATTTTTGCACGATTCGGAATAAGCTTCAAACGTTTTATCAAATTTGAATAACCCGAAAACGGGGGTTTTACTTTTTAGATCTCAATACCAAAGGAAGTATTGGAATTTTCATTTCTAATTTTCGAGTATCTCTGAAAAATCAGGAAAATTTGCCTTTGGAGGAACTCGAAATAGAAGAGATGGAAGAAAATTAGGATGATAAAAAGTAGATGGAAATAGAGTTGGAATATGAGATAAGGTAGAAAAGGAGAAACAGAGTAGATGCTCGAAAATAGAGATGCAGATTCTGCATGTGGAGATGAGAGAAACGAGATGGGTAACTTGAGAAATAGAATTAGAAAAAAAAACTGATTAGCGAAACAAGAAAGTAGGAAAAATATCATGAAAATTGATAACACAAGAGAATCGGAAAAGAATTTCGAAAAAGAAATTATTTCTGGGAAGAGCTGTTTGAAAATGTTGAAAAGAGAAAAAAAAATCTGCATTTTTACTCAGCTCGCAATCAAATGCAAAAATTAGCTGCCCTGTCTCCGGCACGTGTTTACTTGGTTGTGAGTTAGCAGAGACTAGGGACTTGCAGCTTGTGCCGCTCATCTTTTTTTGCCTCACTCCCCTCCTTTGCTGTCTGCCTTCCTCAGCCAGGCTCTACCCACCCTCTCCTCCCCCTACTCCTATCCAAGCCATCCAGCTCTCTTCCAGTCAGTCCGCGTGCCTATTCCCCAGAGAGGTTTCTTCTAACTCAGAATGGAATGGATAACGAACTGAGGTGGGCGGTAAGAGATCCACAGTGCAAATGATCGCCGTTTGCACCGAGTTTTGGCCAGAAACTTGAGGATATCGAGGAATTTTCAAATGATCTTTGTTCTACATTGAATTTTAGGATAACGTATAACTGTGTCTTTGAAAGTAACTAGAGGTTGGGATCGTAGATTTATTAAATTTCGATTCCTTAGTATGTGATTAGGAATTCTTCGGCAAGATTTGATATTCAAATTGAAGGCAAGAACGACTGTCGACATTCCGGGCTAAATTCGTGTCGATACAGTAAGAGATTCGACAGAAAATAAGGAGGTTTTCATCAAAATCTCGGAAATACTTGGAAAATGGTGAATCAATCTGCGGTCTTTTGAAGAGTAGGAGGAGGAGGAGGAGCATTTTTGCATCACCATTTCTGGAGAGCTTCAAGCAGCTTCTCTCTCCCTCTCTTTGCACGCCCACCTCACTTCGTTAACCATTCGAGAGGGCTTGCAGGGCAAAAAGATCTCTCCACGCACTTTCCCTGTGTCCTCCTTCTCTTTCGAAAGAAGTTCCCAAATCTCTCCAACTCCTTCGTGGGGGTGGTGGTGGTGGCCCAGTGAAGAGCGTCTACATATTTAGAATCGCTATAAAAAAAAGTGCTCGGAACTTTTCTGAATAGAAAAACAAATACTATCAGCAAAAACTATGGAGGGCGAATCTCTAAACCTACCCAAGTAAATCAAACTCTTTCAAGCCCTAACACCCAAAAGTCATTACGCCCTAAGTTCCCCGATCTTAAATAGTGGTCTGACGATCTGCGTGTTCGTCAAAATGTGCCGCTCCTCAAGCCCCCAATCGCCCAGCTCTTCGCCCTTCCTTTCAGTCCTTCAGAGCTGCAATTATCCGCCCCCTTCCCTTTCCCCTTCACTCTTGCTGCCTTTCTGCCCATATTTGAGTGCTTTTTGATGTGATTTACAAGTCCCACCGCCCACTTTTGGTGAAGCGAAACGGGAAGCCCATTATTAGGCGAATCATCACGAGAAGTTGATGCTTCAAATATCGAGAGCAGGGAAGAGTTACTCAAAAAGAGCTCTTGAGATTACGGAGAAAAATAAAAACAACTCATCGGTTCAGGCTATTGAAAGCTACTCCGTATTTGATCAAAACCTGGTCCTGTCTCTCATCTTTCTAGCGTCCTATTCGTTCTTTCACTTTCAAACGTTCTCCCGTTTATATGCTAAATTGTCAAAAACTATTTAATAGGAGAAAGTCGTGATTGTTGGCGAATTGTATTTCTAAGCTCGACGTCTTACCACTTTGCTACAGTCGCTTTACTTTGTTCGCCGTCAAAGATAGACATCTTGGAAAAAGAAGGAATGAGAAGCTAGAAAAGTCGGAGCTAGGGCCAGAATTTGATGGGAAAAGGCATACTCCATCGCCCGTTACTCTGCGATCTTTATTTCTAGCGATCAAAAATGTTGTATTCCGAATCGAGGATAGATTGAGTCCTATTCCATCCATGTTCATACTAATTGATCAAATTCTGTTTCGATCCCATAAACTAAAAAGAACAATTCTCGTGTCTCACTTTCAAAATTTTTGACTTCTTTCATCTCTGGTCCAGAATTCCAAAATGACCGAAAAAGGACTATACAAATTGATGAAAAATGCAAATTGAAAGTTAGATGAAAATCGAATGAAAATGCAATGTTTGCCTGACGACAAAAGGAATGTGTGTCGTGTACAAAAGTCAATCAGTCGAAATGTCGTCACTAACTAACTGGACTTTAGGAAAAGGGAAAAGGAAACGAAATGGAAGTAACTGTGAAAATGAATGAAAAGACAAGCAAAGAAGGGACGGTGCAAGTTGATTTTTACTCTCCAACCAACCGACGACTCTTTTTTCTCCCTTCTCTTTTCCGACCCACGCATTCTAATGCCCTGAGCATACATTTCGGCAAGTCATCAAACGAGTCAGAAAATCAAATTTATCAATTGCACTCCCAATTGATAATCACGGAAATAGGTAATCGAGGGCAGGAGCAAGTAATCGATCGATTGGAGTCGGAATCGAGGATTGATTGCAATTTCATTCCAATTCTCAATTTAAGAAAAAATCGGTTATTCCCAACATTAGGCCCAAATAAAATATGAGCTAAACTTCGAAGATCCATATTAAAAAAAAAAAACTGATACCCATATTTTATGTCGCGGAAGCTAAACGATTGGAGCTAATCAAAAGAAAGTAGTGCAAAACTAGAATTCTATCTAATGTCTCTTAGATAGAATTTTCAGACAGATTTAGGTGCAAGATGCTCGAAAGTCGGGTGAATGAAAGTGATGATTGTGTAATAATCTTGGTTCATTTATCAATTACTTTTTCAGAACTTTGATGTAAGGGTGCAAAATTGATATTTCATTGAAAACCTGCTACCTGAAGAAATTGATAAATGAGAATATGGCTGGAATCTATCAGTCAATCGATGCGATTTGCGAAGGCTTGAGTATTAGAATCTTACAAATTTGGTCGAGCTTTTATAATGGTGATTCAAGTTATGGCATTGCATAATGGTAGAATTTAGCTTGGCTAAGCCTAGGAAATGTAGTCTTACGAAATGGGCGGAAAGTGAAACTTTAACATCCAAAGTTAGAAGTAAATTTGGAATGCCTCTACTCCCACTCCAACTCTAATAACGATTTGATGACGCCTATAAAACTGCTGATTGAAGCCTAGTCAATTGGGTGCCAGGGTCGATCGGTCTATTTTTGGATGCAAAAAGAGAAGCAGCAGCAGCACAGAGAGGGGTTGCGTCAAAATGCACTGTAAAAAAGTGATCGAATGATAAGAGAAAACGGAGAAGGGGACAAACGGAGCAGAGTGGGGGCGGGCAGTGGAAAGAAACATTGATGCTGCACTCCAACATGATTATTATTCATATGCAAACTAGAACAGAGTGATTATCTGGTCTATCTTTGATGAGGAATAGACAGAAGAAAACTGGCTGATATAAATCAAGTATAGTCATTTCATAAATCAATGATCCCTATTTGAACCTATCTGAGTTAGGTAGGGTTTAGAGTTTTGGACATGTTGGATTACTATGTCTGATTATATGACAATCGTTCTTCAAGTTTCTCTCTACTACTATCCAACCATGCCACTTTCATAAAGCTATCAAGAAAATGATAACTTGGTCACCGGAAATGATATGCTTTGTGAGAAAATCTATAGTAAAACGTTTGCATTGAGTCAAACTATTTCTTAATCGCTGTGAATTTTTATAGCAAAATTACTGTTATTTGAGGAAAAAATCATGCTTTCAAGCGATCTTTGAAATTTGGTCAGCATACCCTAAAATTCCTAAACATCTCATCACTTCCAATGCTAATTATGGCTATGATGACAATCACATCATTTGAATTTTTGAGCCCCGGAAAACTCCTGCGCATACCT
>LIAE01010298.1:37941-59384 GCA_002287525.1 Diploscapter pachys | reverse complement strand
CCACAGAAAGACGCAAGAAAAGAATGCACTGCATGCATTCGTATGCATTTTTAGAGTTCAGACGAAAGAATAAGAAAATGGAAGGGGCAAGAAACGTAGAATCGTTCATAATAGATGCTGCATGGTAGGAAAAAGCAAAAAATGAGTGAAAATATCAAGAGACGATTTAGGTACCATAACTTTATTATTAACGCGGAAAAAGCAGTAATAAAGAGCGGTAGAGTGACTAGTGCAGACAGAGAACTCTTTATTATGTACGCTATTTCGTGGATGGGATTAAAGAAAATATCGAGTCTGTATTATCCCCTTTGCTTGAATAATCGCTTTTTGCACCTGATAATAACGAAGTTAATCTTGGACAATTTTGGTCATTTTTCTAGAGAATAAAATTAATCTTGAAATAATTTAGGGTTTTGGATCATTTTCTTACGTTTTCCTCGAAAAATTGAATTTTTAGTCTGTTTTGCACAAAGGTATTCGCGCAACTCCAAACTCACCAACGACGGCCCATTTTGAATGTCCCTTATTCTTCGTCTTTTTCAAGTATCAATAGAAGAAAAAGCGGGACGAAAAGTGGTCGAAACAACGCAAAAAAATAAATAAAACAAAACGAAAATTGAAGAACAAATGGCGTGAAAAGATGTTAAATGATGGAGATGTTGATAGCGAAACGGAGGAAGGCAACAGGGCAATAATGATATGAATTCTTTGTGATGAGAACGCGAGATGCTACAATTCAATAATGTTCAATGCGCGGCGCATTCAAGGACGATGAAGGGTGAAAAATTGATAGCAAATTCGTTCAATCATAAAAATAATAGCTACCGTTTGTCTGCACATCCAACGAAGTGGCATAAAAGTTAACAATACGCCAAAAGGTGTAAAATTATAAACCTCATTTTCATGCGCAACTAATCGTAACGGCGTTTCATTGACTGCTCATTTTCAACGTGAGCAAGACAATTTGTGTTTTTCGGAACACTGCCCGAGTGATCGAATGAAGCTGACTGGATGGAACTGCCTGCGGATACCGTTGAAAATGCGTTAGTAATGAGAAAATTTCACGACTAATTGCGCATTGATGAGGTTGCTAATTTTTTTGCTAATCCAAAATTTTTAAAATGTAAAGGAAATTTTCGCTTTCCAGCTACAAGTCTGCACATACTGCCCAAACGATCACAATCGATTCACGAATGATATGAAGTGTTATGGCGCAGGTGTCAGAAAAAATGGGTCTATAATTTGCTGCTCGCGAGCAGAAATCGTTTTCCAAAATGTTGGAAAAGCGAGCAAGATCACGCGTCAAATGAACAAGGAGAATAATGAGGAATGAATTCCTAGCGATTCAAGCAGCCAAAATAATGTATGCAAATTTAAAAGGCAGGACACGTGTTCAATTGTTGAGTTAGTTTTATCTAATTTCACGTACAAATGCGTTTGAAGAACAAATTTTTAATGACTCAAACATCTAAATTATACCAATATCTATTCGTAGACATGGTTTCTATCCCGGAAGAATAGTCATAAGAAATGTGTTTGCGGCGCCTAGACATATCGCAGGAGACAAACGGTAGGTTGATAAAATAATACCTAGAAGATGATCAAATATTTCTTATCAAATTTTCTTCTTGTGAGCGATAAAATTTTTAATCAAGTACTTCAAAATGATCAATCTGGATAGGTTTTTTTCATATTATTTAACCCCGCCTACTTTTACTTGCGATAAATTGCACGATTCTAAACTTTTGATCCCGACATTAGAAAAACTCGGCGAATTGTGAGTCGAGCGAGTGGGGGATGGCTACAATATGAATGAAAATGTGAATGAATGTGATTGCATGTAAATTGAGGAATTGTAGCCAGAGGGCGCAAGAACAGTCGAGGTGTGGAGAATTAGAAAGCTTAGGGTTAAATGTTGGAGAGGCTAACTGTGGTGGTTCAGTGGAAACGATAAAATTGGAGGGAATGGGAAATGTTTACAATTCCACTGGAGAGTTGAGAATTTGACTAATTCAGACGAAAAATCACGAACGCAAATTTTTAGTCTAGGAATATTGCGGCTAAGAATCAGATCGTGTGATGGTAAAAGTGAGCTAATCGATTTAGAGTCCGACAAAATGACTTCAAGAACCTTGGAGTCTGACAGTTACTTGAGCCTATCACAAATCTGAACAGATATAGAGCATGTTTAAATAAATCGAATCAATAGATTTGTCTAAACCCGAGAAAAATGCACCTGATATGTCTCCTTAACAGAAATCTCTACACCTCTGCCCCGTTCTGCTTGCTCTCCATTCATCCATTCATATTCCTGCGCTTTCTTCGATGCCCACGCCAATTTCATTACCTCGAGGCAAAGCAGGCAGTTATTGCATTTTGTCCGCATTCTCAGTCTATTTTCTCGAATCCAACCTCTTTTTCTCCACCCACCCCCATCTAATTTCCCCCGTTTGTCCCACTTCTCCGCTCCTCGCACACCACCTTCAGAACCCAATATAATCTAATAGGCAGAAAAATGACTATATACTGGGTATAATTGAACGGAAAAGTTGAGAAAATTGAATACTTTCAAAGAGGGCAAGAATTGGGAACATTCAGAATTATAAAAAAAAAATTCTCAAAAGACATGGGCAGATTTCCGGTTAAGTTGAAGAAAAATACTGACATAAATGCACGAGGAAGGGGTGACGAGTATCATCGCCTCTTAAAAATAGTGACCGCAGCGTAATCGCTTGATTACGGATTTTGTCCTTCCTAAAATCACTATTGGTTATGCGCACGCGCACACACACAGGTCAATCTGACTGAAGTTCTGCCAGGGCCTAATTTTTAAATCTTCGATGATTGCAATTATTATCAGTTCTCAGCATGAGGCATTTGAATGGGGGAAATGTATTCAGGAAAGTGCAATTGACTGAATCATCTCAGACAGGAAGTTAGATCTTGCAAATCATTCCTAGTCATAAAATTAGAATACGCTAATTAATCATTGCGGGAAGTCCCCCTCCCAGTTGTCTTGCACCTGTGACAATCGAGAATCGAGCACTCTGGGTGGAGACACAGGCTGGATTACAACAACACAACGGGGCAGAGGCGACCTAGGCAGCGGGAAAGCGATGCTGCAGCAGCAGCAGGAGCAAATGACGGCATGAACTCGAGCCTGGCTAGGGGAAGCGAACAGAACGGAGGCAGGGAAACGGAAGGTGGGGGCGATGATTTGCTGATTGCAGGGAGGATAATAAAATGATAAGGAATAGATGGAGATAGATAAGTGATCAGCGCTGAATGGCATGAGGATGGGATCTTTAATGCCAATGCAATAGCAGAAATGATCATGCGAAGTTCAAATAGTGAAACAATGGTTTTCATTCGCCACTCAAAACGGTTCGAAAATCATCGATAAATATGGTGTTCAAGGCATGACTCATCAGGTCAAGATATATGATCAATGAATACGGGCACTGAAGTGTGATCCAAAACAGGGAATGGGATAGAATAAACCGTTTCTGGAAACTACTCAACATTGTATGGATTTGAAAGCAAAATGGGATATTTTTATCCTTAAACATGGGGTTTATGCTTCAGCATGATCTAAATCCGTCATGAAATCATAGATCGAAAGTGATGATCTACTGAAACCAAGTCAAAGTCGAAGAGGCTGAAGTTGAGACTAGAAAGTCGGTCTTCTCGTGGGAAGACAAAGGTAATTTGAGAGATTCTGAGAAAGAAGCGATGAAAAAGAGATGAATGGGTGATATGAAAAGAAAGGAGGGCAAAAGACGCAAGAAAAAGGATAAATGAGTTGTAAAGCAAAGGGAAGAGATAGGTGTGCAAATGCGGGTAAAACTGAAGATGAGCATATTTTTGAGCAGGAGGTTGACACTACGCACTCGAGAGGAGCAGTGTCGGTAAATAAGCTGGAGAAAAAACGGGGGATGAATGAAATGACAACCTCGAAAATTTTGCCTAAGAAAAGGGTTTTTTTTCACAAAAAAAGTTTGATCGTCCGAATATTTTTTCTGCTGATATGATTGCCTACCATAAAATTGGCTTTATAAATCATAAAAATGCGCATTATTTTTCAAGTTTTAGCATATCACAAAATGCAATATTGTTTGAACCTAGATGCAGCCAAAATCCTTTGAAGTCACAAAATTGAATAATCCAAATTCAAAATTCATACCCTTATCTTGGCTGCGATAAACCGAAATTTCTAGAGAAATGTTAATCTTTCTCGCACACAATATCCCACGAAATACCCTTCAAATCCAATCCTACGCGTTCAGTTTTCAGGTCAACAACCGAATGCTCAAAGGGATGAATAATAGAAAAAATATACTTAGTGGATAAAGACTGGCATATATCAGTGAGATTTGTATTAGATTAGATCGTCATAAGCATTTCACATAGGCTTAGCTATCACTTTTCGAAAATATTTTACGATAAGAAAGTATGGGGATGAAGATAAGTCGAGATTTTTAGAAAGCTTATCATCAGGAAATCTATTTTGGCATTGCTTTCAAAAAATAAATTCTCAAAAATTAGACTTACATGTGGTTATCGTATCGCTGTACTCGGTGTCTGTCCACAAATTTGGCGCAGTGTAGAGACGAAGTTTGAATCTGCAATAGCTCATTTTTGAAAAGGATATTCATGAGATCTATAGACTATAGTCTATGTTCTGTTAATATTTTTGTTGTAAGAAAACGCTCTAACGCTAAAAATCTTGCGCAAATAATAATTTGTAAAAATCACTTCGTTTTTCATTCACTTCTCATCATTCCTTCCCAGTGTTGCGATTTTCTCCAACAAAATGTCTGAAAAATTTTGTAGAGAGAGAATAATCCCTGGAAAGAATGATAAGCGAAATGCGAAGTGTTTTTGACCGATTATGATTCGCGCAAGATTTCTAGCTTCGGAGTGCATTAGTAGGAATGAAAAATGTGTAAAGCATGAACGATGATGTGTCCGGATCCACGAACGATTGTGAATCTCACATTATGAACTTCCTATCAAAATTTCAGAAAGCTCATACTGTGAGCGAATGTTCGGCGATTAGTAGTTCGTGAGTACCGACACAAAATGAACAAAATTTAGCATAATAGTAATGAAAACTAGTAAAATAATCTGTTATAACTAATTTTCTAGAATAGAGATATTCGTCTGGTAGCTCGACTAACCGATATGAAGCAGCGGGTTTGAGTGGCCCATTGCAGACGGAATCGGCCAACAGCTGTGCACACGAACGGTCCACCCCCACCGACTGAAAGCGAGGATTTAAAAGGGAAATAGAAAATTGATGAGCGAATCTAGTCATCTGTCAATACGGAAGCTCGTCGTATGACTGAATTTGTATAAACAACGAAAAATATAGTTGGTTGGCCTGTGAATCCTCGAAAAATTCACGTGAAAATATACTGTAGTTTGTGATTCGTAATGAAATGACTCTCAGGTCACATCTCGGTGAAAGTTGGAATTTTTCAGCTAGAAAATGATCTAAGAAGGACACATGGAAAATCGGCTTTTTGAATACACCGAAGGTCGAAGGTTGTAATAGGGTTAGGGATGAGATTAGATTAGACTAAATCTTGTGTCACAATGTTGAACTCGGAGTGCTGTTCATCTTGATGTCAAATTTAACCTATCTCACACTAACTCTACCCCCTCTATAGTCATTTCTTACATATTGTGAAACTCTTTTGACCTATGAAATATCCAAACTACGGTGTTTACAGGACTATGGGGTATTTAAAATTGAGGCATTAAAATCCTACGCCAGTGATGAACTTGCTGAACTCCATCGGCTTCGACTTTGCGATGTTGTTGACGATCGCAGTGTAGGCTGGCCACACATCGAATCGTTGAACTTGGGCCCATGTCTGAAATAAAAGTCCTCTTCGGAAGTTCGCCAGAAAAAAAAAACCAGTCTCACATATGTGACGTTCGAACTGTGCAACATCCAGCTCTCGCTCATTTTTCCTTCCGGCGTCACTTCAGACGCAATCAACGCTGTTCGCATAATTCTGCCATGTTTCGGATTGAGAAGACCAGCCGAATATCGAACGGAAACGGACTGACTTCCCACTGAATCAGCGACGATTTGAGGAATCGTAGTTGGACGTGGAGGGGCTGAAAGGAGTATTTATACACATTTTGCAAGCTTTTAAAATTTACCCAGCAAAGGTTGTGTCAGACTGACTGCATTGTCTGCTTCACCGGCTCCAGCTTCGGTCACTGCTCGAACAGAAAATGTGTACCGCTCTCCTCCAATCAATTGGTCAACGATCGTCTCGATGATGTGGTCATTCTTTTCGGCTGAATTCACTGGCACGTCAACTGTGAACGGAGCTGTTTCTCCGTCTTCAGGCTTGATCTCGACGACGTAGTGAGTCAGAATTCCATTGGGCAAAGCTGGTGAAAGCCAGCTGACTTGAACGGAATATGGGTTCAGCGATCGAATTTTAAGATTCTGCACAGCTCCGGGTCTGTCTTGGCGAGTCGAGAATGAGAGTTGGCGCATTGTGCGAGTTGATGGAGGACATTGAGCTGATGAGGAGAGACCTCCGCAGATGACTTGAGTATTGACGGTGTACTTGTGGAACGGTCTGAGTCCGATGAGGCTGACGAGCGGAAGCGATGTAAGAACGAGCGGGATCTTCTTGTCCAGGACTGCTGTCGAATGCATGTCGAGAACGACCAACGACACGTAGCAGTCGGACACGACTTCGTCGCTCTTTCCAATCAAGTGCAATCGAAGAGTTGCTTCTGTTCTGGTGACCGTTTCTAGGGATACATTCACAGAGGGCGACGAAATTCGGAACGACTCATTGTAGCGAGTCTCAGAAATTATGCCAGTTTTCGTCACCGTGAATAGTTGGATCTGAACATGTCAGGAATTATTCCAAAAACAACGTGCGCACTGCATACCTTGTAGCAGGCTCCTTTCCTCAACGACGACACAACGAGTGGTTGGTTCTTGTGCGGCGTTCCCTCCAGAACAATAGTCTTTTCCTGTCGGCTGCTGTTTGTAGTCATTGGAATGACGCGCAAGCGAAGTACGCTGTCCGTGCCGACCAACTGAAATCGGTATGTAAAAATGACGAATGCGCGAATTCATAGACGAAGGCTGCACCTTATTCCACAGATCCTTCAGTCGCGCCAAAAAGGCGTCACTTTGAGGCCAGATTATTTCGATGCCGCTTTGAATTTCCTGCACGGTCAGGCCAAATCCTTTGACATCGAAGGCGGGCATGATTGCGATGCTTCGTTGCAATTTTGTGCTGGATACGTTGTGAGAGTTTGTTGCCAGAGCAAATTCGTAACGCTGGCCAGGAACCAAGTTCAACAGTATCGTACAACTAAAATCAACTTCTTTATCACTTCACATTGAGAATCCTCTAGCCTACCTTCTCTTGTCTCCCTTTGTATCGATTGAAGCGTTGTTCTCGATTTTCTCGAGATTTTCACTAACAACAATCAGCGTGCATCTGTTTGCCAACGTGTTTGTTGGAATGTCTGCAGTTAGTCGATACTTGCCCTTGGTGATGTCCGGTCGCACCTAATAGTTTCCTTCATTCGTTGTAATTCATTGTAATTCGAATTTGATAAATAGGAATGAGCAAAGCTTTGCAATTGTCTCTAATAGTTTTTTTTTTCCTTTTGGACTCTGTTAAGGCAGTATCGTAGGTTTTGAGTTTGAAACAATTAATCTCGAGATTTCGAAAATGAGATTCTCTTTGAAGTTTTTGTTCACACTTAGTGATGATTTTTGATAAAATTTTAAGGATAAAAGGGATCATCTTCACAGCTAAAATAAGTTTGGCAATTTTGGCCCATAAAACCCCTACCCTGAAATCAGTTGGGCTGAGCGGTTTGATGGTGTGTTCGATGACAGTCGGCTCAGAGAGGATGTCGTTTTTCTTAGCTTGGACCGAGAAAATCAACGATGTTCCGGCTACGATTCCTTCACACAGTTGTGCCGATGTGCTCAGAGAGGAAACTGTAGTCTTCGAGTTGTTAGCCTCCTGCTCGCTGTTGTAGTATTGAATAAGGTAGGCGTCTGCACCGCTGTCAGGAGATACTGTCCATTTCAGTGCAATGCAGGGAGGCGTTAAGTCACTTGCCATCAACGAAAACACGCTTTCCGGCTCTGAAATGTATACATTTTTAATTGAATCTGAATTTAATTTTTGATATGAAAATCGTTTGGAAAGATTTATACATATTCAATAAATCTGGAAAAAGAACTGCGTGAACTAGTGATGAAAAAATAGCTGTTCAATAAATTCATTATCGGTTAGTAGGCATACTTGTAGTGACCGTCGAGATCCAAGGCTTGCTCTTCAGCTCTCCTCTAACAGAGGTGACTTTAACTGCATACGATCGACCAGGAAATAGGTTTCCTGAAAATCTTAACTCAGTTAATCATTCCAGTTTCGTAAACTAACCAAGGTATATTTCGAGTTCCTTCTGCTCAGGCAGATCCATGATTTCCAGGACTGGATACTTCTTTTCTGGATCAATAGCTCGATATTCGACTAGGAACAGATCCTGTACGTTGTCCTCGTTCTTGATCGTTTTCATGGTGATGTTGGTTTGTTGGGGAATTATTCCGGCAAGGCTGAATTCCGGTGCTCTCGGGTCCATTTCGATGATCTCCTCCTTGATCCATTCCGAACGGCCGCCTTTCTTTCCAATAACCGAGACACTGAAAATCGGATTTCTCAGAATATTATGCAACTCATCGCTCATCTTGATTCGACAATGATATCTCATTATTTTGAAGCTTTTTAAAATGACGAATTTTGAAATTAGACAAGTTATTCCCATCAGCATAATGAAAACGTTTACCTGTACTTGTGTCCAGCATGGAGATTGTGTATTTTGATTGTCGAAGCATCCTCTTGTGACGTAACAAATGTCTTGTTCACATCTCGGATTGAGGCGTCACTGAAATTAGCGTCGAGTTTCAATGCAGTTTTCTAGCAATTTACATATTGTCAGTGACATCGACAACTTTAGCAGTAAATTGATCATAGAGAGGATGTCTGGATGGAAGAGTGACCAGAATTTGGTTCGAAGGATTGCGACTGCTTTTGATCACAGAAAATAGAGATGAATCTGTCGGCACTGAGGAGACCTGAAACGATTGCTAGTGATTTTGTGAAATTTGTATTTCCTCAAAAATGACAAACAATAACTTACCTCATGATTCGTAGAGTCTGTAGGAGCTGAGGAATCTGAAAGAATTTTCCTTCATTTTCAAGAATTGCCAGTTTTTTATCATGATATCTCAGTTCTGTATCTCTCACTCATCATCAATTTGTACGATCCTTTTGTGGTGTTTTGCTGCTTTTCAGCTCGCCCGCTTTGCCTCTGCTTCTGCACATTTTATCTGTTGGTTTTGGTCTTATTTGCGGCTGTATTTGCTAATCGCTGCGAGCACGATTTCTTTCCTAAGAATAGTGAAGAAATGAAGAAGCGAAGGAGGAAAAGGAAGAGAGAAGTGGAAATGGAACATCGCTTCAGGGCAACGACAGATTAGAGAAAGTTGTGCATGGTCTATGCACCTAGGTTATGTTATCATAGAAATGTTTAAGTCGGGCCATGGACTAAATTTTAACTAGAGAAATATCGTAGCTTAATCTCAAAAAGGTAATTCAAATTTTTAAGAAAATGACTAAATTCGCTACAGAGGTGTGCGAAATTCCGATTTCGAATTTCTTAAAACCCAAATTCCGTGCATGCCTGATTCTTTACCTGCACTAGAGTCGGCACTAGTCGAACTGAGACTCAGAATCAGCCCGCTGACGGCAAGAAATAGGCAAAACAACTGATTCCTCTTGAGCATTTCATGACATCATTCTGGCAAGCGATTAGCAAATCCACATGTAGAAACAATCTGCAAATAAATAAATAAGTTAGGCAGTTTTCTTAAAATTTCATAAACGAAAAATTCACGTGAGATAAAGATAGTGAAAAAACAATAGCAAAAGAATAATAAGATGAGAACGATATAAAATGAGATAATGAGTGCATATCAAGAACACAATACATATTCTGAAAAGAAAAAGATAAAGATTTCGATATCAAATTCACCTCAACAATAAATACTAAAGACTAACTTTGCCAAAATATGAAATGCACTAGATAAAGAATGAATCTGAGAACAATAAGTCCACTTTCTAACGTTGAACCGTATTCATTTCTCATTCCGGATTGTTCCTCGCATAACGAACGACAACAATAACGCTAATTGTGATTGCGAATGCGGATATAATTACAGTTATATTTGCATCATCATTAATTATGGTAACTTGCTAAAATAAGGAAGAAAGAGAAAGTGAATATGCGCCATAAAACAAGAAACAAGAAGAAGAGGGAAGATGACTGTCAGGAAGACATAAGAACTGCCACACATACTCGATTACTTAAAAAGGAGGAAGGAAGAGGAGTAATTGACAAGACAGGTAAAGAAGGTAAGGCACTGGATTCTGGTAGGGAGAGGAAGAATGCGAGGGAGAGGAAAAAGTAAAAAATGGGGGAATAGTATGAGGAAGGGAAGGAAAGAAAACAAGCAAGAAGAGCCCTTCTTTCCTTCTCTCAAAGCCAACATCGCCTAGCGCATTTTGCTACAAGCCAATGGACACAGGCACGTAGCATAGAAGGGAGATACAGGAAGTGACAAGCAAAGAACAACGACGCACTTCAAAATGATAAGGCAACGATGGAATGTGAAGAGCACACATTTACGAGAATTAGATCAATTAGGATCCGCAGAGATCTGGATGATCTGTGTAATCACGGGAATGGAACGCGGCTCAAGAATAGACGTTCGGTAGATAGTGGAACACAGTAAAATAAACTCTGGCCATTTTTATCAATTAGAAATTAGAATTTGTAAACAAATATTATGTGGAAGAAAATGAATGTCAAGAATCGATTAGGTTCCACTATTTTGTCAAGTTATTAGGATTGAGGACAGATAAATGTTATTGAAAGAATTCTTCGAGAGGATAATATGGGATTAAAGGCGATCGTCATTCAGGCGTATCAAATTTGATCGGTAATGTTGGCAGTGCAAACTGTTCTTCTGCCTGGATCCACGAATTACTGGGAACGCTCCTAGTGTGAGTCTCCTCACAAAATGTGTGAGTAAGGCTAACACTAGAGTACTCCCAGTCGTTTGTGGATCCGAGCACTGCACTACTTTCTCAAGGCAACTTTTGCACTGCATTACACCTTCAACATTCGTGATTTTGATACAGACCGTACTGGAAAAATTTTACGCAAGAGCAAAACAATTATTCGGAATCAATTAGTCACTATGCAAATACACTAGTGCGACTGACCGGAAAGATAAAAGGTAAATTCGAAGGTAAAAGAAGAGAAGAGATATCGTTTTGCTGTGTTTGTGTGTTATTGTTGTGAATGGCTGGGAGGAGGAGGAGGAGTTGGACAAACAATTTCACTGGAGGAAGGGAAGGGAAAGTGAGTGCTCATGGAGAAAGGACTATCCGAAAATGAGAAGGGAAAAGTAAAAAAATGTGTATAATAGAATATGAAATATCACGTTAATACCGAAACAACCAAAGTTTAAAGTAGCTACCATTTGTAGGGGTAAAATTGCCTGCGGCTATGAAAAGAATAACTGGGCAGAGTGGAAGAGAGATAAATCAATCGATGATGCACAAATCCGCATTCGCATGAAGGATTAACACATCAAATTTGGATAAGCATAAGTCAGAAATAGAAAATCGGTAATTCGCGCATCTGGATGTAACAAAGATTGCATAAAGAACGAGAAGTGAATCTGGCTAATGTGATGAAAGCACGTATTTGATCAGATAAGTAAGAGTAGGCAAACTTCCCATTGTCAAAATAAGCCACAGAAAATAAGGAAATGGCGAAAATAAAAGAAGCATCGTTGCTAAAGGAAAAGAGTTTATAGCGTTTGAAGACGAATGTCACGTAAATAACACCTAAACCTTTTCGAATTCGTCAGTTTTGCATATTGCCTAACAAGTTTAGGAAAATTGAAATTTAAAGAAAAAGTAATGGATAAAACAGGTATTTGTCAATTGCAGAAGACTACATAATGGAAAATTGTTTTAGTGAGTGATAGCATTTCTTCATGCTAATGGCGGTGCTTTAAAATAGAAATGGAATTCGAGAAATCGATAATTATCTGAACTACGAGGATTGAATATGTGATTGAGAATGAAAAGGATGCAAAAGACACCGACAATTCTGCAAAGAATAAGTATCTGATCATAAAGCATTGCATTGCAGCTTGAAGTTAAAGCCTAAAGAAGCAAGGCTAACTTGAAAAACACCGTATTTTACACAGGATTCAAGCATCTGAATGTCATCCACATTTCTCTGCATTTTCCATTGACTTTTTCAGGGCAAATGCTTCAATCACATTATCGCAGGGATCTAGAGGAGAGACTAGAGAATAACAGTCAATAGGATGAATAGATGATAAAGAATTGCGGAGGAAGTAATAGGTTTCAATGAACTCAGAAGGCTTTTCATAGGAAGATGATGTCAGTGCGAGTCTCTTTCGTAGATTTGTTAGATGAATTTATCATTGTAAACGATTCCAAAATTGTAACTAGCTTCAAGATTATACAACTACTACTATCGTTTGTCTCCAGCGACGTGACGTAAAAGTTTAAAATAGTGAATATTGAAAAATTAGCAATAGCAGTACGGCGCGATTAGTTGTTAAATGTTCTCATTACTAATTCGTTTTTCGCCGTTTCCAACGTTATCCAAGAGATTTTTCGTTCATTTCTCATCATCCGAGAATTTTGACAGCTATCAAACTGACGGAATCTGTCTTGCTCACGTTGAAAATTTGTCGGTAATGAGCAAACTTGAAGACTAATTGCACCGTTACTGAGGTTGCGCTAATTTTTCCAAACTTTTTTCACGATTTCAAAATTTTACGCCATTTCGCTGGAAATGAATAATAATATCCGAAATTGAAATCTGTGCAATTAAGAGTTGAAGGTAGGAAACCTTGGATGTCTTCTAAAAACATCGAATCTGCCTGAATTTCCATAAAATCAATGCTCAGAATATATCAACCAATACGGGAAAATGATCTCTGATTTCAAATCTAAGAATAGTCGGTGATAAATCGATAATCCCCTGAACTGTGTCGGAATGGACTGGAGCAGAACGAATGAGGAAATGAGCGGATGACTAAGCGACCCAACAAAGCGAACGGACGAGATGACGCAGAAGGAGAAATGAATGATGCAACGACACTTGCCGAATTGATTCAGAGCAACAAATTAGAACGGGGCCATTCGGCAACATTGCAAAACAATCGATGAGTGAATTGGTTCGAGGAATAGAAATGGAGATTTAGACTTGCAAATCAAGAGAATTTCAAGCAACGAGATGCTCTCTTGGATAAAAAACAATTAAATGGCAAAAGAATCGAGGGAGTTACAAAATAGCATAAGAGAAAAACAATAATTTCACAGACGCAATAATGAAGAAATCTGATGAATCTTGAAGGGAAACAACTCAATGATAAACTCGAAACAAGAATGAAGTTCTGGAGATGTTTCGGACTATTGCATCATGCGTAGCATTGAAAGAAGAATTTCTTTTGTATCTTTTGCTCAAAAATCAACAGGAATAGGTGTGGTGTTGTCCACACGCAGCTACATTCATTTCTTCTCAAAATAAGCACGCGTGCGGCTAGTCTTGTTTCTGTTCTCGCGCGTGTTTTTTGTGATTTCTCGCAATTCGGCACTCACGTTAAGTGTCCGTCAGAAGAACGGACAGAGGCAAAGACGCCAACGGACAACGGACAGCGGTTGCGGACTGAGGAAGGGAGGTAGCGCGGGAACGTCTTACGCCTTGGCGCGTTTCTCAGCAATGCAAACTGCCGGACGGTGCGCCAAATACAAGGCAGCAAGGCAGTTCCTCGAGAGACAAGCAGAAAACAAGCTGCCCGTTCCAATTGCAATGCGCGAAATCGATCGATTTGGAAAAGCAGAAGTCAGAATGCAAAATACGAGATAAAGAGGGACGATGAATGCGGGCAATGGGAGATAAAAATGGGATATGTGAAAGTGATAGATGACGATGAAAAGTGCAAGAATCAGGCCACAATTCAAATTCACTTTTAACTTCACGATCCTCAACTTGAAACTGAAATAACTTTAATACTGCATATCCGCCACTTCTCAGAGTTTCGAAAAAAAAAATAACGAGAAGAAATCTGCAGAAAAACGCTTCATACTCAAAATCTGCATAAAATTTCCTTGGAAAAACTGTCACATTTTACAGAAAGCTGAAAATATTATTTCGAAGAACAGAATAAACACGAAATTGTAAGGGATAATTATACTTGAAAAGGTGGATAAAGATAGACATGGGGAGGGGGGATTCCAAAAGAGAGGAGAGACAAAAGACTGAAGTCTTCAAACAGTGAGGGAGTGAGGCAGTCAGTCAAGCGGTTGACCGGATCCCGAACAATCCCTCATCCCCCATCTCCCTTCCCCGTCTTTCTGCAATCCAAGAAATCGAAGGGTCGTCGCCGACTGGAAAAGCGAAAGTTGGGATGATCGACTGAAAGATGGATGAAATTGGGAATTGTGAAATGACAGAACAGAGGAATACGCGAACTGCAAGGTGAATAGAGATGACTGACTGACTTCCCACAGGCAAGCGAGATGATGATGAATTATTAGATGCAGACAGTGTGAATTGACAAATGAGACTGGGCAAACCGATGATTGGAAAATGCTCGAGAAACAGTTTTGAGGAAGAATACTGAAATGTCAAAGGACGATGATAGCGGGTTGCGTCTAAGGCACTAGATGCACTATGAAAAAGATATGATATGAATTTTGATGGGAGCCTTGAATGAAATAATATCGATTTTCAGAATAGAAGCAATCATTTGCGTATAATTAGAATCCCTGCAGGCAGATATGCCAAATTGGTGTTTTGCACAAAATTTTTGACTTCAAACCACCACGTTTCTATCACAAACGCATTTTTTCAAAGGGGCGAAGCTTGGAGACCCTATGTACAATCTTTCTAAATCGCATTTATCTTGATTAGAGTCCAAATCAGTCCAAAAATCGCTGTCTCTTATCAAATAATCAGTTTTATCAATCATAACAAAAACAGTGAACTCCTGAATCAATAAACATCCTCAGAATAGCTTCTATAGAGCAAAAAATAAATCGATGCACAATCATCGAAATCTTTATTGAAAAAGTGCGCGCGCGGAGCAGACTGAAGAGCCTAACGCCTGAAGCAAATTGATGAAAAGATGAAAAGAAGAAGAAATGAAGAGAAATGGGTAGAGAGACAGACAATGACGCAGAAGCTGAAACAGAACTGAGCGGTTCGGAAACGGCCTGAAGAGTTGAAAGACTGAAAGCAAATCAAAGAGACCAAAGAAAATAGTGTGCAAGATGATGAAAGAAAACAGCAGGACAAACAAAGTTTGAAAAATGCAGGAAAGTTATGGTCACGGTAATTAAAAATATTGTTGAAGTCAGGAAACAACTCATAAGAATAAAAATAGCACCAGAAAATATAAGAGTCAAAAGATGGAGACTGAAGAATATAGTGAGGGAGAAGCTTAATTGACGACAGACAGAGCCAGAGAGAGCACTTGTCGAGACAAAGCGGCTACAGAAGAGATTGAGAGAGTGAGTGGATTTGAGAGGTGACAGAGATAGAGAGAATGGTTTGAAAGAGAGTACTCAAATAAACAATACTCACACACTCCATATAGAGAATGGAAGAGTTGGAAAGAACGTTACAGGGGAAGGGGAGAAGTGAGAAATTGCGAGAGTTCGACAAGAGCTTCAGAGCATTTAGCACTTAGAGAAAAAGTGAAAGGTCAATGACTAGATCTTAGAAAATTATTGGGGAAAAGTTTAGTATCTTTGTTTTCCCAGAAACTGGCGTTTTTTCCTATCTTCTCTGCGCCCTCATTTCAGTAATATCGGTTATTGTCCAAGAAGACGCAAAAATAAGCTCGCTATCCACTACTCCAACTTTCCAGGTGAGAATGTACGATTCTAGCATTGTAAGCAAGACAAAAAACAGATTATTTGAAAAAGGAGAGCATAGAGAAGCTCGGACAAAGTACCAGTTCCTGAGAAGACGAGGCTATGAACTATACGATAAAATATTCTATGTCAAAGAGAAAAATCGAAATACGAGTGTAGGATATTGTTCAATTTTCGTGACACTGACAATGGTAATGATCATCGGAGTCAGTATCAGTAACAGCATAAATATTATTCTCGTGAAGTTACGGTCTTATCTAAATTTCGTTTTGGCATTCACTATGATTTTCATCATTTTCTCCTCTCCTAAAGTCAACTAAATCTCATAAACTATTCACTAATCTAAATATTCTAATGCCAGACGCGCAAAAAGCAAAAATCGAACATAAATAAACTTATTCAAATCGCATTTCTCGATTCCGGATTTGTCAAAATATCGCGCTAAAATCAGGACCAGCGAAATGGAGAGTAGGGAATTTATGCATCCACTTCCATATTTGGCACATTTCTTTGTATCGCTGTCCAAATATATTGAGTGAGTGCTTGGTAGAGGGAAATTGACCGAACCAGACACAGTCAGAGACAGACAGCAGGCAGAGGGCATCGCTTTTGGAGTCGAATAGTCAAATGGGGAAATGCATCTTCTTCACATGTGTAGAATGTGCGAATGTGTACAGTCCATTGCCTTGCAATCTGCAATCTGCCAATTCCTTCTATTCCAATTCACACTCCTCATTCCAACACTTTTCTCCTCTAATAGTCAATTTATACAGTGCGCAGATGATGTTACACGAAAATAACGCACGTGCCGTAGATGGAGAAACGATATTCGAACAATACGAATTTTGCGAAGAAAACATTGCTCGTTTATAATCATCGTCTTGGTGTGAAATTTGGTAAGGTGGAGTGATGGAGGACTTATTTATTTTAGAGAATGGTTGACAGATATTATACCTTGAAAAATGACAAATTTATCATTCCAAAGCATATATTTCATTCAACAAGCTTTCATGAAACACCTTGAGATAAAACTTGAGAGAAAGATCTATTTCCAGTAAAGTAAGCATGAACTAAAATGTTAGCAGGATAGGGTTGAAAGTGGGCGTAGGCGTGGTTCGTAGAAATAGATCGTGTTATGCAAATACAGATGGGATGCTTTACTGAAGGAGGGCACATTGTATAGTTCACATCACAAAGTCGCAAATGTAATGAGAAAAGGACGCGCCGCATTTTTGCAGAAACAGGAAAAGCGTGCCGCAGAACGGGCAGACATTTGGCATGCAACACTGATGCTTTTGTGTGAATTTAGGAAAAAAGGAACTTGTTGACGAGAAAAGATGAGCATATTTACTGGTTCGCTCGATAATGAATAATGCAATTTGGAACGAGTAACATTTGTAAAAATTTGTTTCTTCTTTTTATAGTAAATTTGAAATTATGAAAGTAGGAAACTCGGAATTGATTGATAAACAATGCATGTGCAAGAATATTATGATTATCTACGGAGACTATTGAAAAAGTAAAGCGGAAACATCTGTGCTGAATAGGCAATTTTAGTGATTGATTCCTGCTAATATCAAAGTGAATTAGATATTGCAAGTTATTCGTTGAGTCGGTCGAGGTATGCAGATAATGGTAGAAATAGAAGGCAGTTGAAAAATATCTAGCAAGGGAGCCTTTTCAGGGTCCCGCGGAATTTCGGGATAAAAGTAGGTGTACCTGAGAGGGCAAAAAATTATGTGTTGATTAATGTAATTTTTTCAAACAAAAACTAATGCCTGCACCAGGTGTCTTATTTTCAGTAATCTTTTCATTTTCATTATAAAGAAAAATTGCAGAAATTAGCGTACATGCATTTTTCAATACAAAGAAATTGGCTTATAAAGCCAGCTACCTGTTCCAGGTATTCATTTTTGTTGAAAAAATTACAACAATCCACTTGGGGTTTTTATTCTTTCAAATGCACCTACTTTTGTTCCGAAATTCCACGGGTCCTGAAAAAGTTCTCTTGTGAGATTTCAAAGAACTACAATGTGAAAATATAGTTTTCCAACGAAATTTTGAACCTAAAATAGCGATAAATTTTTTCTTAAAGTAAGAGTAGCCTAAAATATTCGAATGCAGAAACATATGAGCACAATGAAAATGAAAATATGAGCATGTGTGCTTGCAAAAATATCTGCGAGTGTGAAAGAAAAATAGTATAGTTGGTTTTGAAAAATGAGAGCATCTGTCCAGAAGCGCGTCCAGCGCAGTGAGTTTTGTAAATTGATACGACTAAAGAAAGTAAGAATATGCAAAGTACGTAGCATAGATGAGTTGTACGCATTCCACAACAATACACTAAATAGTCGAAAAGTTAAAGAACTTATAAAAATAGTCGAGACTTTCAGAAAGTTGAAATATTCGTATAAAATGTTGAAAACTCCAATGAAATTCACGCTATATTATTGCCGCATGGAAGGTTGTGCATTATTCAGAAACTCTTGACCATTCAAATTTGACTCAAAGTGGGGCATTGAAAATTTTGCATCTCAAAACGAAAGATGATAGAAGTAAGTATAAGCTAATATGGCGAGATAAAATAAGATGAAGACCATGCAATAAAACATAAATCTGATATTTCAGAAAAAAATATATATGCGCTAGCTAAACTAGGCGAAAGTTAGGATAAAAATATAAGAAATTGAAGGCATGCTGAGAGCAGAAGAATTAGAAAAAAGGAAAGGTAAGGAAATAGAGAATGTCATTCATTGCGGTTGGCTGTAAGGAGGAAGAAGGGAAGGTGAAGAGGAATAAAGGAATGGTCAGGAAAGAGGATAATTAGAAGGCAGGGAGATAGCTCATACAATCGAGAGGTACAAAGATACGGACAAAGAAGAGATAATGCACTTGAAAGAGAGCAAAAGAAAGAATACTTCCAAGTAGGAAATAGTACAAAAGAAGGGAAATAGTAAGCAAAATAAGAGAACAGAGAAACAGATAGAGCGGCCTCGATTTACAGAAAAGAAAAAAGGTTAGTTAGAGTGAAGATATTCGTACGAGAAGAATGAAGGTCATAGAGCTAGGAAATTTGCGAAATAGCATCGAAAATGGAGGGAACAATGGAATAAAACAATGAAATAACGTCGAAAATTGAGAGAGGCGAAAAGATAGAAAATACGAAACCTAAAAGGACTGTCCTTTCCCTTACAGACTAACAGCAAAATGGATATTGTGTAAGTCGATTTACAAAGAAAATGGTCATTTCCGGACGGAATTAGGGAGCAGTGAAAGTAGAGAGACGATAGAGAAAGAAAATAAAGAATGGATAAGGGAGTGGTCAATAAAAAGGCGAGAAGAAAAAAGATTGCCAGCTCTGATAATTCTAATGACTGGACTTATTTCAGCAAAGAAAGATTTTTGATAAAGAAATGATTTTTATTGTTCATTTAGGTAGAAGAAACGGTGTGCAAACAATAAATTTTTTAAACTGGAAAGTTTTGGTTAAGCTAATTTCTGAAAAATGGACTATCTGTTGTAGATCTTTGATAGGTATGAAATCGAGTAAGTCTGGCAGTAATCCAAGTCAGATCTTTCAGAAGAAAAAAGAGATAGATGGCTATCGCTTTCGCGAGAAAAATTCGAAAAATGCTAGAAAATTGAAAATGAGACGTAAATTGGGTTACGTCGTGGCGAAATTCGAGTCGGGCGACTTTCGCTGCTTCTTCGTGTTTCTCGGTGATCGCCACAAATCATCTACTTTCTTCTCGTTCCGTTCGTGATTTTTCCGGTGCGCAATTCGCATTTCCCAATTCGAATCCGACGTTCGTCCCGCATATCGCCCATTAGCCTCGTTTCGGAACGGCCTCAGATATTCCGAAATGACATGATAGAAGATGGTTAACGAAAATGAAATTGAATCATCAAAGATTAGTAAAGCTGCTAATTGAATAACTTCAGTTAGACTAGGGAAGCTGAAAATTTACAAAATGGTCATGATAAAGACTTCATTTTTAATGCTTGGATAGAAAGGGAACATTGTAAAATATTTTAATCTGGAAGTATGAAATTTTATCTCGTCAAGCTTATCATAATCCTGCATAATTTAGGTCAAACATGTCCACCCAAATTGCAAAAGGGATAACTTCATTTCAAAAGCAACAATTGACAAATCTTGAAATTTATCAATTTAAAATTATCAAAAATTTAGAATAATTTTATTCGCCAACCCTTCAAAGTAACAATCATAAATGCTAAATCAAAATTTTTAAAAAATCACAATGTCATGTATTTGGAGGTAATAATAGCGTGTAAATTCATAAAGGCCAAAGTAGTAGCAAGTAACACATTGATACTGAGCAAGTAACATTGATATCTATCAAATTTTCTAGTAACCGTGATCATAAAGTAAGTGTACAATCGAGAGTTTCTATAGCATTGCCTATGCAGACCTATCAGCGTATTTTTTCTATGACATAGTCTAATTGTGAATTTCTAATAAGAGGAAACTGGGCAATGATTATTTGATCCGAACTATAGGCACATGTATCAGGTACATAGTGTTGGAGCACTGGCAAATGACCCGTCTGCAGTCGACTCGCAGAAGTCGATCGATTGAACTGCCGATGTCTATCTGCAAGGTATATTTTATCTTTCACAGAAACTCATCGATAGTTCTTTTTATTATATTTTTTACACTAGAATTCAAATGAGTCATCTTGTAAAGATCAATTCATTCAGATTAGAATGAAGCAACTTTTTATTTAAGATTCAGCTTAACAATGCCACCCTTCTGCCATTTTTAATAGTTTAATTGGGTTGTATTCGAATATGGGAATTTTTAAAGATTCCCCTTTGTTAGCAAGTATTATGAAATGTCCGATGTATTCAACGATAGGAATACGACGAGGGTAATCGATTTTCTCGATAGAGAAAGTATCCCGAAATACGCAAAATTATCAGGTGAATTATTCGATTCGAACCTTTAGTCAGCAATTTCAATAATTATTTACAACGAATGATTTCAGCCGAAATTGGAAGAGAAGGGAATCAATCGGAAAAGTTCCATTGAATCCAACAGTAGACGAAATATTCAGCGAAGATATTCTTGAAATTCGACAGAAAATTGCTGAAGCGCTCAAAGAAGTGAACAAACGATCGTAAATCATACGCACTAATTTCCGAGAGATTACGATTTGATCAAGAAGATGCTGCCCGATTTCATTTGATTTTTACATTTTTCCTGCTTTCAATAGTTTTTTCTCGACTTTTCTATCATTTCATTCCAAGCAAACTACACTTCATAAATCTCGCGTTTTCCTTACCTTTGTTATAAAAGCGTTGTCGAATAAAATTTGAAAAAAAACATCTAACTGACTAACCTGTCTGATGATAGCTTTATGC
>LIAE01010298.1:0-37192 GCA_002287525.1 Diploscapter pachys | reverse complement strand
CGACTCGCAGAAGTCGATCGATTGAACTGCCGATGTCTATCTGCAAGGTATATTTTATCTTCCACAGAAACTATCATCGATAGTTCTCTTTATTATGTTTTCTACACTAGAATTCAAGCGAATCATCTTGTAAAGATCAATTCATTCGGATTAGAATGAAGCAACTTTTTATTTAAGACTCAACTTAGCAATGCCGCTCTTTCGCCATTTTTAATAGTTTAATTGGGTTATATATTCGAAGATCAGGATTTTTAAAGATTCCCCTTTATTAGCAAGTATTATGAAATGTCCGATGTATTCAACGATAGAAATACGACGAGGGTAATTGATTTTCTCGATAGAAAATATCCCGAAATCCGCAAGACTATCAGGTGAATTATTCGGTTCGAATCTTTAGTCAACAATTTCAATAATTATTTACAAAGAGTGATTTCAGCTGAAATTGGAATAGACTAGGATCAATCGGAAAAAAAAATTCCACTGAATCCAACAGTAGACGAAATATTCAGCGAAGATATTCTTGAAATTCGACAGAAAATTGCTGAAGCCCTCAAAGAAGTGAACAAACGTTCGTAAATCATACGCACTAATTTCAGAGAGGTTACGATTTGATCAAGAAGATGCTGCCCGATTTCATTTGATTTTTATATTTCTCCTGCTTTCAATAGTTTTTTTTTCTCGACTTTTCTATCATTTCATTCCAATCAAGCTGCACTTCATAAATCTCGTGTTTCCCTTACCTTTGTTGTAAAAGCATTGTCGAATAGAACTTGAAAAACATCTAACTGACTAACCTGTCTGATGATAGCTTTATGTTGGAGATTCCAAAATGAAAGAGTTCGTCCCTGAGCGCAGGCAAGCACGTCCCCTTCCAAGGCACACAAACCACCACTGTCCATTGCCATTGTCGTCTGAAAATATTGATGATGAAAAATAGCTTTATTTCGAGGAGATATTTACCCGCTCAAATTGCTGTTGCTTGAGTCGTGTATCCAAATGACCATTCGATTTGTTCCAAATACAAAGTTGTCCATCGGCACAAAGACCGATTAACTTTTCATCAGTTACGGTCAAACGAACTGGTCCTGAAGTGAATTCAAGTGTTTTAGTTATTGAAATTCGCCGATGATAAAAATGGCGATCATCATTTTTAGAAATAGATCTGGTGAACTGTATATGAGATGAAAACTAATTTAGAAAGGAAAAATATGAAAAAGATTGAGAACTCATGGGTTAATCGTCAAGTATCGTGAAAAACTTGATCAAACTTCTTACCTGCAAGCCCAATATCAACGGATCTGACCAGTTCTCCCTTCTTCATATTCCACGTGCAGACGATGCCATCTTCGCAAGAAGAATACAGTGTTTGTGTCGATGGATCGATGCAGAGTGAGTTGACTGGGGAAGAATGGGCAAGGAGGACGGAGCATAGGGAGCCCGTGGAAATACTGAATTCGTCAATTTGAATTAGGCTATTCTTTATCTGCAATAGGAAGAGGAATGGTGGAAGAGATAGATTTTATTATTCGATACTTTTTTAAATTGTTTTCAGTAAAATTAATAAAATAGGTAAATCGAATTACTTGAATAATTTGACGGTATGATCCATACTGGCCGTGGCAATTAAAGCTGCGTCTTCTTCATCCTCAGGATGATAGACATCCATCTTCCTGAGCGGCAAATGGTGTGCACTCACTGATTTGACCAATCGCATCGAAGATACGCGACGAGGCTGAAAATAAAAATGGTTATACAAATCTTATTTATCTTGCAGTGCTATTATTATTGATGAGGTTAGTTGATATTGAATGCCAAAGTCACAAGATGATGCGTTTGAATAAACTTTAGAACCTACCCCTTCAGTGCTGTAAGTGACTCGAATGAAATCCAATTGGCCGTCCAATCTTGCAGCGATAATTATGTTCGAACAAATCTTAAAAAGATCATCCTTTGCATGCAAATAAAGTTTAAAGAAAACGATTTCTAAATTTAGCTATTGGTTTTGAATTATGGTTCGATGTGGACAAAATTTGTAATGAAACGCGAAAACTCACCTCGATATGCGAAACGCCGATCTGCGACTGCGCGAAAATGCCGATGAGTTTGTTGCGAATCAGGCACGCGATTTCTAAGCTTCCGTCTGAGCAGCCCAGATACACCAAGTCGTCACTGAAAATAGGATCTTCAGATTTTTAACAAAACTAAATTTCCAAGAAAAAAAAACAAGTATTTGAAAGTCAAATTTGAAACGCTTTTCATTGCAAAATTTGTGATATTGAATAATAATCGTTTTGTGAGACAGAGCGAGAAACATTTCTAACCTCGCACAAAGCGCCCAAACATTGGGCGGTTTGGGAATCTCCTTGGCTTCATCGACAGGCGCTCGCATTCGATTGAGTCGAACAATGACCTCCCCAGTCTCCGAATTCCAAACGAGCACTCGGCCCTCGTGGCAACAGGAGATGATCTTCCTGCCTTCGTCTGCAATTCGCACGCCTTCGATAGGGAATCGATGTGAGGCAAAGACGATTGGGAGCTGAAAATGTCGCCTTTTTATTTTAGAAAAGTTATCATCGTTTGAATGATTTTCACGCTCTTTTTCCGTTGCTAAATTTCTTCCGATACGCGTCATGCACATTGCAATATCTATCTCGTATTTCCATTTAATTGGCACCATAGGAAATTGTCAATTCTATTAGAAAATTGTCACTATGCTAGGGAGAAGATGAAGATGTGATACAAATAACAATAAAATCAAGGTAACCGAGTCGATAAGTGATTTCCTGCGTTCTCTCTTCGATGTTTGCCTCACCAAACCTCCTTCAGAGAAATTTTCATCTGGCGTTATTTCCAATGGAGCCGTCTGAAGTTCACGTTTTTCATGAAAATCTAGAAAAATAGAATGCCTCGATTTTCTCGTTGTTCGTCATTTTTCGGAACCATTTCCCGTAGAAACAGGCGTAGAGCAAGAAACCGATAACAGTTGTAAGTAGAAGTAGAGAAAATATGGCTAAATATAGACGAAGTTGAGCTTCAAGCCAATTAATGCGGCCACTAAAGTCAGGAGGATGATAAGAGATGAATAGTATTGCCATTTTTCATACCGTAATAAGGTCGGAGTTTCATCTTCTTGAGTCGAAAATTTCTTCGTCGTCGTGGTCGATCGTTTTAGTAGTTCATCTTCAGGTGAAATATTTGTTGATAAAACGATCGGTGGGAGGAACGTGATGTAACGACCTGCCAAGGAGATGTTGTACTCGTTGAAAAGTGCTGGCCACCTGACAATTCAGAAAAATCATAAAGTATGCAGAAAAAGGTATTCTTTCCTCATTTTTTACAGACAAATTCTAGTATTTTTACGAATAATCCAAATAAAAGTTTCGAAAAGTGACCATTTGAAAGTCCTTCTTTGCCACTCGCCCCATTGCAGCGGTGCTGTTTCGAGAAGTCGATGAGAAGCAGCGAAGGAGTCGCCTGAAAGGTGAAACTTTAGGCATTTTGAAAAAAGAACGGGATTTACCTGTTCCAGTCATCTGCCTCGAATGGACGAAAAACGCCAACCAAATGACCCACAACGTGAACAGAGCCATTATTGTTCGCTGAATTTCGATATTGCAAGTTTCAGATTCATAACTTATGCATCATTAAGTGAACACATTTTACCACTACGTCGTCTACCCCCCTCTTTACGCTGTAAAATGCTTGAATGATGTGGTGCTAGCGAGAGAAAAAACGCATTTTAATGTACTTCTCAACTTAGGAAGAAGGAAATTCTTTTCGGGAAGGGGAGAGAGGGATGACGAATGTTAGCGGCCGAAATGGGAAGGGTGACGGGCCTTGATGGCGAGTTTTAGAGGGGATCGCAGCGAGATAGTGCATAAAGAAAAAGACAGGATAGGAAGAAGTAATATAGTCTTTACAGGATCAATTCTGAATGACGATACTCGAAAATCTACCTGGAAAATCCTAGTTCTGGTGACAAAATAGAGCAATTTGAGCCGATTGCTGGACTCCGTCTGCGAGGATCTGGCCGATGACTCGTCCGCCTCCCAGTAATCGCTCTTGCTCACAGAAATCGAGCGACGGCGACGCAGGCCTGAATTCGTTTTTGTTATTAAAAAATTGTAAGCAATAAATCTTTCTTGTCTCATAAAATTTATTTACCTAACAAAAGACATTCAACCTGCGTGAACCATGCGCAACTTTGTTAAAATTGTAAAGATCTTATTGTTGGCTTCGAATTAATTACCATTATTCTGTGCCAGTGGTGACTGTAGTTCATCGTCGTTCTTCTTCAACTGTGAGTCTGATAGTCTTCGTTTCATCTCCCTCTTCATCGCGAACAGAGCTGGAAAGAAGCGACGAGCAGGGCATCTGAAAGAAGACTCTTAAATTTGAACAGTTTGTACATTAGCTGGAAAGCACTTGGATGCTTAAAAAATCACTAAATCATAGGTTTCCGAATGAGTTTCCTCGTAGAATATTTTTGAAAAGAATAAAACTTACGAAACGGGTGCGAATGATTTGAGCCTAGGAATTTCGGTCGGGAAGAGCATCTCGGCGAAACGCTGCTTCTCTCGGACGCCCAGTCGTTGAAGATCAAAAGTAAGGCATGGGGCGTAGAAGAATAGCTGAAATTTTGCTAAGTTTGAAATGCAGTAGAGAAAACCCATCGGGTTAGTTTTCAATATTGTAATCTACGTGGAAAAGTTAATATCAACAACGCGTAGAATTATTATCTGGGATAAAATAAACTTGAAACTCGTATAGAAAAAATGAACAAGTACCTGCATATAAAAATCGACGACTAATCCCAGAAATGCGAATCGGCAAAACTCCTGGATTTCGGAAATCCTCGTCAGATATCCCAATCCGAGGAAGATCAGCTCGAGCACGAAGTACTTGCAGAGGGTGAAGCCCTCCTAGAACATAAAAATCTGGTCACCTCTCAAAACAACCAAGTTCGATGCCAATTTTGAAAAATCCTAATAATCCATATTACCTGTGACAGACCATGCGCAATTCTGGACGATACATCGAGGGTTGGAGGCGTATAGACTACCGATCTAAGATTATTCTTTGGAATCACGGATAAGTTTATTTTGAAAAACTTGCCTAGTTATGCAAAGGATATTTTCTAGCCCCAACACCAAAGCGACGTAAGGGTAGACTTCTGCGCCCCAGAGAGTCGGGGCCATGTCGAAGTAGGTACTGATGCCTGTAGCCATCGTTAATGTTGCTATTACCTAAAGTCCAAAAGATAGGTTTTGGGCTATTTATATCAGTGGGAAATTTGTTTAATTCAAAGAAAAATCAATCGATAACTACCGTAATCATTGCTGCAAGAGCAAGTCCCCATTGTGACGAGACCATCTCGAATTTACGGGCAGAGTAATAAAGATAGACCTGAACTTGTTATTGTTGTTTTTTTTTTAATTTACAAAATAGGCCTTGAAAACCAAATTCATAAAAAATACCATGAAAACGATGTAAGAAGCGACGAGGGGGAAGTAATCCCAGAAATATTTGCGAGGTCGATAGAACACGTGCACGTTGATGATCTCGTCTGCTTCGGGTGATTTCTGAAATCAGCTCGAGCATTTCCAAATTTCCGAATAATTTCACCAAAATCTCAAAGTGTTTTCCCAATTCGGCGAGCATTGATTCTCTCAAAATTGGAGAGTAATTCACGAAGAAGAGTGTCGTTGAAAAGTCAATAGCTGAAATTTTCGGAGATAAGATGCGTAGAAAAATCGTCGTAATAAAAGGAGTAAAAGATGCATAATTTAGCAAAAATTGATAAAATTTGACAAGTAAGAGGAGCATTTGACTTACATCTTCTTCTATTCGTCTGATACTTGGCTTTGACTCCAGTCATTCCGGTCGGAACTCCCAAAAGAATGTCTCGAATACACATCGACGGGTGGCATTCTGGGGCGAAAATTGTCGACAGAATGTCGGGGTCCTAGAAAACAATAAAAACAGACTATTACTGGAGTTATTTCTTATCATTGGCTTTTAAAATCTGGCTAAAATGAAATATTATAAAGTGTACTCGTGTAAAACAGTGTTTATTCTGCTTGCTGACAAAATTATGATTGTTTCGATTTGAAGTTATTATGAAAAGAGTTACCTCTTTGAACCGTTGAAGTTTGCTCTGCCAGAACTGGACAGGCCCGATCAGCAGACATCCGGCAGACGGCAGCAGGGGAATCCCTGTGTGCTGTGAGTGCAGACACGCATCGTTGACTTGACGAATTCGCAGAAGAATGTCACGAATCAGAAAGGAGCGAGACAATGGACCACGGACAGACTGAAAACAAGTTTGCGAATTTGCAATACTAAGTCTGATGACTTGGAAAAGGAGCATAAAACTCTAGAAGAAATGCTAAAAAAAAGAAACTAAAAAGACCTGTTCAGAAGTCAAATTCGTCGACACCCATGGGTCCACTTGTGCTCGTAAAATGACTTGTTGCAAATAAAATGCGGCAGGTTCGTTTTTCCAATCGGGTAATCCGTCTGAAATAAAAAGCAATGCATTTGGTGAAAAATAAAATGTACCGTTGAAATTAGATTTCCCTTCTTCCGATGCGTAATTCCAGTAAACGTCAATGGGGCTGCTAACGGGCAGCTTGAATCTAAAAAAAGGAAATAAGAAGTTTGAAAACTAGAAGAAAAAGATAGCGAAAATTTTGTAAAGTATGTTTAAAAATAACCTGACAACAGCTGGATACGACAGGACGAGGATGGTGAGTATCGAAAATGTCAGGCACGCGATCGGGTGGGCTGAGCAGAGACTGAACATGGATTGATAAGTTGAAGACAAAGATTATAAGGGATGTTAAATATTAGTTCATAGTTAATTTCATCGAGTCCCTTATCAAATGATAATGATAAATTTTTATCAAAAAATCCGTAATCGATCAGAGGATATAAAAAAGGAGGTTCTAAATTGGCTTACCGCCCATAGTCGTGATAGGCCTGCGCGATTCGGTCCTTCAGAGCTGGGGCTTTCTGCCGAACTCGCTCCAGAGGAATGCTCATTTTACATTGAAAATGCCTGAAATCAGAAAAAACAATCACCAGCCACCAAAATCACAACAGAAATTGTCATACCGAGAAATAACAGGTTGTCTGTCTTCACAATATTATCGACGATCAAACGATTTATTTTGTTTTTAATCAAAAGTTCCCATTTAAAAAGACAAAACTCATCAATTAACGATTGTCTATAAATAAGAAAAAAACAATCAAAGATAGGCTGAAGAAGATTTTGAAAGTCAACAATTATGTAGGGGTCTTAGAAAACATGAGGACTAAATTTTGTAAAACAAAAATTAAAGTAAATTTCAAATCGACATGTTTTTCAGAGGATACTGATAATTAAAAAAGAACAAAAATGAGAATAAAATAACCAACCGAAAACAGAAGAAATCAACAATGAAAATCGTCTGATAAGGACTGAAATTACTCATTTTCCCGGAAAATACCAACAAAAATCATAAAACAGTTTTCCAAGGAGAAAAGTGAATTTTCAGGTATTTTTCGGACATAATGAAACACATCAGACCATATCAGTTTTCCTCGAACTTATCACTTCCAGTCTAAATGCTGACCATCCTCTCGTGGACCTGCAGCTGGGTCTTTGTCAGGTTCGCCAGGTATGAGATCATCATGTAGTCCTGAATTTTTGTCATTTTGATTTACGATGATTCCGTACAGTGTTAGCATATTAGCAAACTTGTCCTATTTAAAGATTATCTGAAGCATAAAAAGCTATCTTATTTTATTAAAAACGAGAAAATACTTATCGGAATTGAGCGAAACTGATATTCGATGACACGATTGATATTATCAATTCATCGTGAAGTTTAATTTCGAGTGAAACATTTCAACAATTACATTTCCAAGAAAAATAAGCCTACCCTGAGCGTGTTCTTGACTAGACTGTCGAGTTTCTCAGTCTGCATGTGAGTGGCCGCAGTGTTGACGATGTCGATCAGCTTCCTGCCCATTGTCGCGTCTGCGGGCAACTCGTCGCGCGACAACACCTCGTTCACGTATCTGGAATTATACCTTTCAGAAACGATCGATCGACCACAACCAGTTCAAAGCCCGCATTATTGCGATCCGAAATTTTTATGAAGCATTTTTTAAATGTCTGCAGAGAATATAGCGACACAAAGGGAGCATCTGATTCAGAGTCAAAGAATAAAGCTTCCATAAGCAGTGAAAGGAAAATTACTCATTACTCGATAATCTTTTGGAATGCTGAATATATTTTTCTTAATGTGTATGGTTTACTAATAAAATCAGCATTCAATTTCTCACTTTATATTTCGATATTTCATGAAACCTACTTGAGGAGTCTCTCGAGCCACTCGATGATTTGTGCAGTGCTCTTCTCGAGCTGCTCCAGGCCGTTCTCCATCGTCACTTCGCGACGCTTCGAGTCCAATGCGTTCTGCAAAACAAGCAAGTTTCAGGAATTTCGATTCTTTAAAATTATTTTTTTCGCCACAACAATGATGTTGCACGCTCTTTGCAACTCACTTTCGCACGAGCCGCGCCTCTCCTTCCTTAGCCCTTTTTTTTTTATTCTCTTTTCTCTCGTCGCGCTACATGCTATTTCTCGGGAGTTCGGTTTACGAGAGGAAAGATGGAAATGTGTGCAACATCTTTGCCGTGGCATTAAAATACTATGTTTCAAGGTAAGTTGAAATTATGTTTCAAAAGTGATATATGTTGTTATGCATAGTTTGTTAAAGAAGTACTAGAATAAAATATATCAGAGATTTTCTAGTGAACTAGAAATGAGTCCATTTGAATAAAAACAGGCGTAAAGGAAATTCGAATTCGGAAACTGACCGTGATGAGTTTCATGGCAACGCATTCACCGGGGAAGGCGTCGAGCTCGACTTTGAGCGGGTTGAAAATCGCGCAGTGCGGGTCTTTGCCCCCGGGGATTCCTGCTTTCGTTCTGAAATTCAGGGAATTGGTAAAAGACCCTCCGATTATGAAAGTCAGCTACTTGTTGGTATTCAAAATGAAGTAAATATTGAAGAAAAGACGAAATCCTTCTAATAAGCATTTCAGTTTACCTCAAATACGCTCTGACCGGCATCCTGGACTTGTTGTCGGTCTGGAACGTGGTGTCGAGAGTGAGCAGCACGAGGGGAGGCGACTCTTTCCGGGCTGCTACCTGAAAATCAATCTATTTTATCGAGATGTTTATTTTTTCAGGCAGCAATTGAATATGGACAGAACTTATGACTTGGTTCAATTTAATAAAACTATCGTCTCCGTCAATACCTTAATACTTTCTCTTTATAAATTAGGCGAACTTTCCAAAAGCGTCAGAATTTTTATGAGTGTCGAGAAAATTGAAATCTGAAAGAAGAGACTAACATCACTGAGAATGCGATTGTAGTAGTCGTGGAAGATGAGGCAATTCTCCGTCACATCGGACGATGTGTAGAACCAGCCCACGGGCTGCTCCGTTGGGGTCGCGCGCTTCAGCATCTGAGAAAAACGATTTATTCGAAAAGGACAACTTTTTTTATTATCTGATGATTTTTGTTAGAAACTTCTTCTAGTCTAAACGTGGTCATAAAATTCGGCTCAATAAAATTCAAAATTGTCATTCTTAGTCAAATTCAACTCCAATTTTTTTCAAATGAGAAGAAAATATGGATATGTCTGAAAGATACCTGAATCATCTGTTGATTGAAGGTGTCGTCCAACTCGACGTCGCGACTGTTCTCGTTGAATGGAATCGCGAAGCAGTTCGTGACCTAAAACATTTCTAAATAACAAAAATAAATAAAGAGGCTATAATGAAATGTCCTTCATCCTAGCTTTCATCTTGAAAACTATTTTCATCTTCACATTTTTAATCCAAAAATCTCGCTTTTTAATCCTACTCTTCCACACTCCCAAAATAGGACGAAATTCGACTTTTGTATATCTTATTTGTGGCATTTCAAAATGTCGTATTTGACTCACCTGGACGGCTCCCTTCTCGTAGAATCCCATGAGCGTGCCGAGAGCCTTGTCCGACATCTGATTCTTGACCGATTTAGAGCGTCTCTGCAAGGATAACAATCTATTTAGGACTAGAAACTTTCATTTTCGCACTGGCAGTGCGCATTTTGTTATAAGACACTAATTAAAGGAAATCGACGGAAATCATCTACTGCAATTCCTCTCGATCATAGGATAGAAGTTAATATTCTTGAAATTGACCATGTTTTCATTTTGGCAACAAAATAGTAAAATGACAAGAATTAATAGAATATTCTCAGCCAAATACAATATCTTTCAATACTTTGAATTTGAAAATTACGAAATGGTACCTGATAGGAATCGACGATGGTCATGTACACGACCGGGTGCACTTTGACGCACAAATTGGACGCCATTTTTGCCAACTACCTGAAAATCTTATAAGATTAGAAAAGTCTATAGAATTTGACCTAATCCAAATATTTCGTTAGGCTCAGAAACCTCATTAATTTAGGTAAAAATACAAATACAACGATAAATAAGATTTATTCTCGCATACAATATTTCGTCATAAAATCTCGATAAAATAACCAATAAAACTTGTAAAAATGTAATAAAGAAGAAATAAAAGTCCGTTGTGATATGTTGCAACTAATTTTGGGGTTAATATAAATAAATTACTGCTGTGAATTCAGATGGAAATAAAATTTCAAGATTTTAAAGGTAAAACAAACCTAAAAATTGGAGTCATCAAACTTCCTGAGTGCAAAAGTGGCTAAGAATTCAGAAACTAATTGCTTTCTTTTGTTGTAAAAACGATTAAAAATGAAATTTTGAAACAAAATTAACAGTAAAATGTCTGATCACGGAAAAGTAAAAGTAGTTACCCGACAGTTCGTTGCTTCGACGCAATACGCAATTCTTGTACACAGAAGTTGAGAATTTTCGTTATTCATCGTGATTAGATAGAGCTTGATCATTTCGGAAATTTGATGGGAGAAACAAATGCTTTTTTGTTGTTGTAATTTTCGCGATTTAACTTCAACTTCTGCGTACATTAACCTAACCGCATCAATTCCTTCTCCTCACGCCTTCGCTAGCTTCAGGAGCAATGCCATAGGGAGGAGGCGGGGCGTTTGCGCCTAAAACTAAGAAATCTCTCATTTAAAAATAAAATCAGCATTTACAACAGGACATGTTCGTTGTTAACGAAAAGTGCTGTATCAAACATATAATCTGGATATCAAATATTTCTATTCTACTTGTTTTTTAAATAAATAAAAGTTAATTGGAATTTGCCTACCGGCTCTGACGAGTTCCTCGGTGGGTTGTGGAGGTCGTTCGACTCCAACTCCGGGGTAGGGTGGGGGCGCCTCCATCAGGAAGACTCGTTCGGGGTTGGGACGGTCCGGGAATGCGTCTGTCGTCGGGTTGTAGTCAGGGTTAGCTCAAAATAAATCTTACTTTCAAAGACACAATATCCCTACTCAACCAAAATGCAATATCTAATTTAAATTTTAAAATGACTAACTTCAAAATTCGAAATTTCCAACAATTGTAAGTTGAAACTTATTCAAAAATTTATGAACATAAAATGCTTACTTCTTGGTTGATAGTAGTCGGGAGGAGCGGCGTAGAAGTCGCCCTGAGGCGGGACGTACGGGGGCGGGGCGTTGGCAGGACGCATTTCCGCGGCGCGCTCCACGGCTTGCAGCAGGGCGTGGCCGAAGTCGATACAACCGCCCTGAAAATGAACTGCTACTTATGAAAAAGCCATGTAAACAGAATCGGAAAAAATGGAATTGTCTAAATTTTTAAACATTTTTGATACATATTTGAAATTCTGAAAGACCCAATGAAAAATGTGCATCGAAATAAATAATCAGAGTAAAGAAAGTGGACGGTATTACTTTTAGTAATCGAAAAAATCCACCTTATTGAAAGTCATCCTCCAAGGAATTTCACCAGACAGCAGGGAGCCGGGCATCGCGAGTGCAATTCCGCGCAGGTAGTTCGCTCCTAAAATTTTATTCAATTTTTATTAGATTTGATATTTGTTTAATTGGCAAACAGCACATTTCAGTTATTCAACTTTATGAATTTCTGAAACATACCTCACAAAATTAAAATGTTCAAGTCGATTTGAAATAAAGTAACATAAAGAGCTATGAAATCATTATCTTTTCGAATTTTAGCTTTCTTCACTGATGAAAAAAATTCAAAATTATTCTTTTCAAATCCATGAACTAAAATATAAATTTGTAGAAAACGCTACCGAAGATAGGTTGATCTAGATGGACATCCTGCATGGTGTTGAAGGGCATTTCGAAGGATCTGACCCAGTTGGCCTCTTCCTCGTCCGGCATGAAGATGATTCGATGCGACGTCAGGTAAATCGTTCCGTTGCGACGGCCTTCCAGACCCTGCCAATCATTACTTTGAGCATTTATAAGTTCCTCATCAAAATGAATATCAAGCTTTCGAGTTTGTAAAATTTTAGCACTTTAAAACCAACTATTCCTTTGTCGAATGGAATGAATAAGCGTAAAATTGCTACAAAATGATAATTTAATATGGGATTAAAAGATGACCAACCTGATTATTAGACTTGCCGATTGTCATGACGACTCCCTGCGTGTAGATGACGATCACTTCCCCATTGAAGAGCAGCACGCCTCGCCCGTCTAAAAATCAATCGTAATCGTTCATTCATTTTTGAAAATTTCGTTTCAGAAAAAGAACTTGCCCTGCAAATAGGAAAAACCTTCGAAAGTGATTGCATTTTCTTTCGAACGTTGCAAAAAGTTTTAGTCCGAATTAAGACGAACATGCAATTTTGGCAAAGAAATAATTCTGGCAAATGGAAATTTCTTTAGAAAAAAAACAATAATTTCAACCTGGAGTGTTTGCCGTGTTGACAGACATCTGTGTATCTCTTGCCTAGCTCTACTTCTGATTCCTGCTCGTTTACCAGCTGAGCACCAGCCTTAAGTCTATTGTGATCAAATACGGAGTTTCTGGCTCTAAAATTCGATATTGTCAAAAATAATAAAATTGAAGGAAAGTAAAACGCGCTCAAATCAAAATGGAGAGATCGAATCATCCGAACGTCATTATTGCAGTCGGATTAGAGCGCATTTTCTGATCTTTGACGATACCACTGATAAAATGGGAAATAAAATCGATAAAATGATGATCGAGATATGTCTCAGCGATAAGAACGCTGTTAGTCAATCAACAAATTCAACGAACTAAACAACGGGTCGATTCTTTTTTCTTCTTTTCAATTTTCCTTTCGCAGGAAATTTTGTCAATCATAAATGAACTACGAGAAAAAGTACGAAATCGTAATGACCTGACTAATCTGAATATATTAAACCCTAGAATACTAATGATGATCATGAAATAGTAAGCAAATGCAACATTATGAAAATAGCACTATTTCAGGACTCAGCGAAATGCCTACATGATACGAATCTCTAAAATAATAATACAAATTGAGATAATTGTGTAATTATGTCAATTACCACGAACTAATCAACAATCTATTTCGCTCGATTGATTTCATCTGAACACGAAATGGTAAAAAAATCATTTTTTTAAATTTGATAACTTCAAAAAGAAAATCAATATAAATTATGCCACTTCGTCATTTGCTCCTCTATAAAGAGTGGTCACGCATTTCTGAGGGAGTCGCAGCGAGTGCAAAAAGACAAGAGAGACAAATGATATAGTTATGGTCCATTTCGGTGTTTTCTTCAGGAAAAATGGTTTTTTACTATTTCGTGTCATTTACTTATCCCGCTTTGGAGAAAATTTGAGAAGCAATTTTTTCAAGAAGAAACCCCACGGCAAACACTCGAATTGCCTCTAGAATTAGTGCAGTCTGTCTATATGATCTAATAGACGAGAATGCAAAATGAGAATGAACAATGAAACGAAATATGAGCAAAGAGGTCGGGAAATAATTTTTGACAAAAATACAAAACAAACAAGAAATTGCATAAATTATGGTCAATTTTTGAGAATTTTCAGTCAGTCAATGCCGTGAAAATGTTTTAAGGAAAATATTCAAGTGTTGACTAATTCTGTAGTTCGGGGAAAATAAAGTATAACGACCTCTGTGAACCCTTATCGTTAGTTCTAAGAAGCAGACTAAGCGATCATCGGGCATGGGCAAGAAGAGGATTGCAATACAAAAAGTAAAAGAGGCGCATTTCGTCTACTTTTCTTTTCCAGTCACTATTTCTTCTTCTTGCTATCTTTTCTGCATGGCCTTTCTCCTCTATCATTTTCATTTTCTCTTGCCTTCTCTCTGCCTACTTCTTGCCTTTTTCTTGCTGGAGCGATCAAAAATCCTCCCCTCCCCGTCCATTTTCAGCATCTCTTCCGCCTCTCATCAAACGCGTGCTGAAGAGTCATCTCTCGCTCAGCTGGCGCAGCCGTTTTGATAAAAAGCGATATGGAAATAATGCGAAATGATGCAGGGAGAACTTTGAATGACCGGCTAGAGAAACGATAAAAGTAAAGAATTTTTGTAATGCTTTTTTAAGTTCAGAAGTATTGAAGCTTCTTCGTTTTGTCTATGCAAAAACGTTTTGAAACGTAGATGAGAAAATAAACTATCATCTTTTCCCGAGTCACGCTTTTATACAAAACGACAAAAATCTTGTGAACCCTTAAAGTTCAAATTTCATTATTTTTCGAAAATATGCTAAACTTTTTTCTATGATATGAATCATTTCACAGAAAGTGAGGCACATTCAAGAAACTTATGTTGATGAGATGAAATAATGAATCTTCCGTATAAAAATTCGCCTCCGTTGCAATTTTGCATCAAAAAAACACCATTTAATCCGCAAACGGTCCAATTGTCAGATTTCATCACTCAACTTTCGCATCAGCTGTCCTGATCCCTTAATTACTGGCCGAGCATCTTCTCCCCTTCATTTCGAATGAATGCTGTTCTTTTCGCTTTGTTTTTCCTTTCGAAATCATTACGAATCTGTTTCAGATTAGATCAATTTTGACTGCAAAACTTCACGCGCTCACGCATTGTTTCCAGGTTTGTAAAAACAGACGAAACTTATTTCAGTCTGTCTTCATAGACCATTTTTCATCATATGATTTCCATAGGTTTGTTGTTATTTGTTCGCATTTGGCAAGTTGCAAAGTCTTTTTAGAGTGTTTTGTAGTAAGTTTCGATTTTTACTTAAACATCGTTTGCAAAATTGCCCCTTTTCAAGGGTGATCTTTGAAACGTCAATCAGAGAGGGAAAGATTGACCTCTTCAAAAATTTGGTTAAAAAAATGACAGCTGAAAATTCCTGCATTGCGCTGACTAGAAAGTATTCACATTTTTAGATCTACCGAGAAAAGTCCGAGATAATTAAAATAGGTAAATAAAAAATCGAGGGACTAATAAGAATGAAAATGAACATAACCGTAATTCCGCTGAGTAGGGCGTGGATTACTGTAATCACTGCAATTACTGTAATCCTGATTCTAGAGGCTCCATCCTTTCTCCCTTCATTTCTCCCTCTGCAACTGCACTATGAATTCCTCCAGCTTCTCTTGAATTCGACGAACTTGCTCTGAAATTTCACTTTTCGTAAACATTTATACGATTTTTCCTTTGAAATTTGCTGATCTATGTTTCTAAGAATATTGAAACAACGCCAACTCTAAAAATAGATGCGATTAAAGGCTATTCAGATCTTTGAAATAAAATTAAATATCACTATGGTTCAAACTAAGCACAAAAACAACACAATTCGCCGAGTAGTTTGATGCCACTTTAAGGTGCAATAAAAAGAAACTTTCTAATTTACGAAAGAAAGTCTCCTTAATTTTGCTAACTGTTTGTAATGAGCGATTAGACATACAGCAGTGTACGAACTTATTATTCTGACCAGAAAATCTTAACTCTCTTCTTATCTACTTATTTAACAAATCTCTAAAAATTTTAAACGCAAGAAGAAAATGCATAAAATTCCCAACCATTTGTAAGAAGTTCTCTTTTCATTGATTAATGCGCACGAATTATGCCATTGGTCTATTTTATGAGAAAAGCTCGACTCGTTTGATTGAAATAACTCTAAAAACAATCATTCACTCACTGATTTCCTCAGCCAATTCGACCCGTCTGCCAGTGAGCAGAGCTTTCTTCTTATCTACCTCCTGCGACCACTCGTCCAAAACGTCCTGAAGCAATCATTAATCAGCCTGTCATTTTGATCACTTCTTTTAAAATTTCATGAAATCGTAAAACATCAAAAATGAATGATAAATTTCCAATGAACAGTTGAAATTGATCAGGTTTCTTATCAAATGTTTGTTCTAAACATCAAAAACTCATTTGTTTAAATAAGAAAAATCCCACCTTAATTTCCTTTTCGAGTCTTCGCTGCTCGGTGCTCGTGATCTGCTGGCGGAGCGCGTTGCACGTCAATTTGATCATTTTCTCGATCCTGGAATTGTTATACTTTCTTCAAACTTGGAAGAATAAAAATTGACAATGACCTCTTGAAATAGAAAGAAATAGATCATATCCAAAAAATCAATAAAAATTTCGCTATTATGTTCGTCAACAAGAAGAGAACAAACGCAATACATAGACAACATACGGTTATGCGTAGAAGTCGGCGAGAATTAGCACTACCGTATCGATTTTCAGCAGATTTTTAATTCGTTTTCGAATATTACTCATTTCGTGCGTTCCCCTCATTTGTCTATCATTTGGAATTATTCTGTCATTCCCCAAAACATCAGAACATTGGTGAGTCTGCCTTTCTTCTTCATCAACGAACATGATAGAACAATTTAAGAAAGCTGAAATCGTCACCTGTAGAAGAGAATGATAATTTGACAGTCAATTTCGGCGCCCTCAGTGTGTCCTTGTTTAAATAGCTGATAGAGGGAGGAACCATCACGACCAATCTGTAAGGACAACAGTCTGATATGTCCAAACTCACATATAACGACGAATATTTTGATATCATGATTTCATTTTTGATCATTTTTAGTCATCAAGTTTAAAAATTCTACAAGAATTGATTCGCAAGTTGTCATTTTTCGATCTGTTTCAACGAAAATTAGGAGGAATTTTGAAAATATGCTAAATCGTTTAGGTCGATCAGAATCGTGATTACATGCTCAAAAATCTCAACTTGATGCGATGAATCTTCCAATGTGTATTTGTATTCGAGACGCATTCCGCGAACGAATAAGAGGAGGCAGACAGATATTGGCTCGGAAATGGGGAATTCCCCTCTATTTCCTATCCCTTCCTCCTTTTTCAATAATCTATGATCTCCTTCTCGAAAGCTAGAAAAAAGCCGACGAAAAGGCGAGATGAATTGGAATTGCCAAGTTAATTTGGGGGAGGGACCATTGCAAAATTTATTATTGCACATTAAAGAAGAGATTTGCAAAAGTGGATAGAATATGTTGAAATATGAAATCTGACTATATCAGAAACCCTTCTTTCACGACTAAAGTGTCGCGATAAAAAAGCGCTAGAAAGAGCTTTTTAAGGTTCCGAATGTTCTATGATAACGTATAGCAAAGTAGCCCTGCTCGAAATACCACCGAAATTAGTCTCGAGCAAAAAGACGCCAGGTAACAGACCACAAACTATGCCATATCCTTGAATATCCCTTGGATGAAAGAAGATTTCACTGACCGAATCTAGCAGATTATCCGATAATATCACTAAGTTTCTCTTTAGAAATGTGCGCGACTCTTGCAAAAAGGATTATCCCAAGGAGAAATACCTTTCAATCTCTAACTGAGTACGGTAACTATGCGTTTCGTTGTACATTTATCCCAAATCCAGTCTACTAATGATCACTGTAATGTTCAAAATGATCAATGGTCCGATCTCAGTGATGAATTCAACAAATTTTCCTAGCAATTCGTGATAAAAATAGATATTTCGAAGTTTGTGTTCTGCAGGATATAGAATTATACTACGATATCGGTCAAACGAAGTGACAGTTCGTGTGTTGAAGAGCGTCTTGCGAGAAATGCGCGTCACGACTATGCGCAAAGAGGGAGACTAGAGCGCAGAGAAAGGAGAGTTGGCGGGAGACAATGAAAAGAGAGTGGATACACAATTTCCTCTGCTTCTCTCGCTATTTTTCAACACGCTATCTGTCGCTTCGTTTGATCAGAACAATATCCTAGTCTCTTGCCGAATTTTCAATATCATCCCAGTAAAAAGGAGTTAGTTGTTTAGAAAAGTAGCAACTTTAAAAGCTCGTTGAGGCCTACCTGAACCATTTTTTCGAGGAAGTGTTTCTTGAACATCAATTTCCACTGTTTACGCATCAGATCCACAGGCACCTCGATGATTCCCTTGGTCTCGAGATTTCGACGGATCACGGTTATGTCCTCTTCGGTCAGGACGTTGTGATCCTGCAATACAGGAAATTATTCCTTTTAAACTTTGATAGCCATCTTTTAGGAAAGAATTCTAAAGAAATGCTACAAAATTGAGTCGTAATTTGAAAATTGCATAATTCCCTGCTGACTTCATCAGTTAAAAGTGCTAAACTTCTTACTAACCGGATCATTATCGAGTAGGTTCTTGATTTCCTCCTGAATGGCGCAGGAGAAGTGATTCTCTGCAGAAGGCGTGCTCCAGTAGACCCATCGAGAGATCCACCCGGGGCCGCGCGAGTCGTCCAGCTGCCGAGAGATCTCTGACAGGCGGTCAGAGGCTGTCTGCAAATTGACAAACCTTAAATCTCAAATTTGCAATAACACTATTTAATCAATGTTACAGCAAGAATGGGGAGCTAGAAAATGTGCATGTTATGAAAATGGCATCATTTTTCGTCGTAATCATTTCATTGTTTGAATTTGAATTATTTGAAACGCCTGCAATTTGATTTTTAAGTCATAAATTTGTTTAGAAATGATGAAAGGCATGAAGCAGATGATGTTTCACATTTAGCAAACACATTTGATGAGAATGGCTTGCAAGTTCATTCAAAAATTCAAACTATGCTTCAGAATAAAAATTGGTAGAGGGAACCTTTCTTAAACAATTCGTCATTTATTTTCACGAGCATTTCATATAAAATAACCTATTATTTCCATTTATTGAAGAATCAACTACAGTGGCAGTCAAGTTTTGCATCACTCAATCTTTCCTCAGCTTGCTCATCTTGTTCATCTACTTGCGGTGCGCACCGATCAGGCTCAAACTTGAAACTCTTTCACGTCTTTGCCATCGCAATGCGTGAACGGATTTCTAGGCGGATCACTACGCCGCAAGTAAATGATCAAACCGAATAGAAACTAGTGAGCGCCATTAAATTTGCAAAAAAAACTCCGCTTTTAATTTACAAAATGAATGAATCTCGCGAAATCATCCTACAGAGATCAATCTCTTTTCCCCTCTCGTCGTCTAGCTCATTTCATTTATTGCCTTCTGTCTTGCAGCTTTTTGTCGCTCATTTGGCCTCTTGCTTTATTCTCTTTTCGTCTCCCATTTTTCTATGCTATTTCTCAATTTAAAAAAAATTTCTTCCATCTGTGCTATTTCTAAAATTTTCGCTTCTTCCTTTTTTCGAAATTTTACTTTTACAATATTTTCTTCTTTTCCATCGTAATTTTTCATACTATCTTTCTCTCATTCATATTTAGTTTCATCCAACTGCCAAGTTTTAATTCCTAACTATCTGTTCGCCTTCTAAATTCTTATTCTATTTTTATCATAGGCACTACTCTTCCCTCACTCAATTTCCTTTCTTTATGAACTCTCTCATTACAAGAATATCGTGGCAGAAAAGACGCGTTAAATATGGATAGGAAGACGATGAGAATTAAAGAAGGGAACATTTATGAGTTGCAGGAATTGTAAATTTAGAAACAAAAAAAAATAGCGAAAAGTGATCTCCGATGAAAGGTAGACCTTTCAGGTGGAAATAGACAGACATTTAAAAATGCTAAAAATTGAAATAAAATGAGAAAAATGACGAACCTTGTAAAGGAACCTGCAGGCCGAATCCCAGGATCGTCGGTCAGCGATCACTCGATCTTCCATCGCGTTGCGTTGAATCGCCCCCTGAAAACATTCCAAATTCATTTCCTAAAAAGTACCAAGGTTTCGTATTTTAACAAATTAACCGCCTTTAATATATACTGAAAAGACCATTTTACGTTTAGATATGACTGTGATATGTTTCAAAGTTTGGATATAAATTTTTACAATTTCCCCGAATTGATACTGAAAAGAAAAGAACATATCAAAGAAGCACAACTTTTCTGCTAAACCTGATTTCTGAAACTTCTAAATTCTCATTATACAATTTTCCATTTTTGGAAATCCGAGAAAACAAATTCGGGGAACCCCGCGCGAAATTAATCTGAACTTTGAGCGAATTAATGCAGATTTTTCTTTTATTTTTATGCCGAAAAAATCGTCTCCTCGAAAATCCTTGAATAGGAACTGATCCGAGGTCTGAGTTTTCATAAGATAAAAATGGAAATGGAGATCTAGTTTGGAATCAAAGGGGATCAATTTTAAGCTGGTCGGATAAAGTTGGATTAAGATTTTCGCATTTCGCCTTTTGAAATGTCCGCGTCAAAATCGTACTGAACGTTCAAGGAAAGACCAAGAGCAAGGTCTATTTATATTCGCTAAGCTTAATTTATCCCATCACCTATCAATGATCGCTGAATGATCGGTTACGAAGTATTTCGTCCAAGAATAAATTTCGAAAACCTTGGGAACAAATTGACCGTTGAGAATGTTTCAGGAAATTCTGGTTCGTTTTTAGATTTTGATAGCTTTTCAATGTGACAATGATAAATAAATAGTTAGAAATTCAGCTAAAGATTTTCATGAAATGTATCTGTAGAAATTTTCAGTAGAATTAAGCAAAAACGACAATAAAATATCTTCCAGAAGGAAGCAGAGTGTTAACTTACCAAATAGTCCATAGCCTTGCCATCCCATTGATGCATTTTCATGGCCTCCTCAACGACAGCCTCCTTGAGCGGGTCGAAGACGGGATCGTGATCGCGTCGCGACTTCGCGTCCGACTTGATCTGCTCGCGGAACACCTCGCCCAGCGTCTCCCAGCCAGTCTGCAAATTTGTATGGTAAAAATTGAATGAATGCCTTTCTAAATATAGGTTCTGGAGCAGTTTGTAACAAAATCTCACGGCGAATACCCGACGAGTTTCTTTACAAATCGTCACTGATCCTTTAGTTTATGGTTAAAATTTTTCCTACATCGATCGACTTTGAAATGTATAATTTTGCAAATTCATAGGACGTATCTGTAATGTTGCAAAGCAATAAATATGACCTGTATGCTTTTATTGCCCAAATCCTTGTCTGTCCAATGCTTCAAGCGAATGTCGACTTGAGTGTTGAACGTTCTGGAAAATATTGGATAAGTTTCAATTATTCTATGAAAAAGGGTGTTGTTCAAGCCAACAATAGAGTCATTATTGTGGAACTGGGGAAATAAAACGAATTATCCTACAATCTTTATGTTTCAAAACCGACTTACACGGCATTGTCGACAGTGCTGGAGGGCATGAGGATTCGATCGAAAACGTGCTCGGCAACCATCGACCAGAGTTGCTTCTGCAGCTTAGCTTCCCACTCCTCGGCAGAAACCAGAGACAGATTCACTATCTCGTCCAGGACTTCGCCTCGGGCCTGCAAATGTATTATTTAAAGAAATTTTACCAAGAAATCATCATAGAACTTTATCTTTTTACGCGTTAAGTAAACCATTATCGATATACTTTGGGTTTCAATGTTTTAATTTTTCTACTGGAAAGGAAGATATCAAAAATGAAATCAAATGTTCAAGAAGCCATTCTACCACATTTGATTTGAAACAGGTTAAAATCGTCTAATCAACCAACCTTGTCGAACAGTTCATCCCTATCGAGTTGCCTGATTCTCGGAAACATGTTCTTCCATTCTGTTTCCAGGTTGAATCTGAAAGATTTTCTTGGGAATGTGAAAGAGATTTTACCAAAAATCTTTTTAGATGTTTTGGTACAAGACAACATATGCTTCACTTCGTTGATATTTTGTTCAGTCTAATTGAAACATTTATTCTTGAAAATTAAAAGTGCTCTTTCGAACCTAGTAGCCCTGAAGGCATCTGCCTGCGACTCGATCGAGTCTCTGACCATCCGCCAGAAGCAGTCCGACACGGCCAGCGACATGTTGCGTGTCGTCATCTGCGAGGGCTTCAGCACACCGTCTCTAAAATCAGTAATGTCAGAAGATTCCGGAATAATTTTTACATCTAAAAAACTTATTGAAAAACGAACCTGAGCAAATGGCTTTTGGAGAAGAACTCCTCCTCGTACTTCCTGATCTCCTCGATGGAGTCGTTGCTGTTGCCCGTCCCAGTCACCACTCCGAAGTGCCCGATGGCCTTCATCGGGAACAGCTTCCCTTCCAGGATCTTCTTGATTCGGTCCGGATTTGCCAGATTCTTCTCCGCTAAATCCACCTAAAAGAAAACGTGTGTCTTTCAACTATTTGAAAAAATATTCACAACAAACTGAAAAGGGAATTCAACTAGTTGCATACGAAATAGCAGGAAGAAAGATTCTATTTCTCGAGCAACAATGCAATTACGTTTCCAAGTTTTCGATATTCTGTACCTTGGTCAAAACGAGAATGGTGCGTTTCCCCTGTGAATCGATGCAGCTCACCAAGTCTGTCACGTTGCTTCGTTCCGCGTCTACCGACCTGAAAGTGAATATCCTTAATATTTTGAGTAAAAGTCAAAGAAGAAGAAGAAGAAGCATTCATGCTAATTTCTGTTCGATCATTAGTTGCACAAAAACAAGTTCTCATTTTTCTAATGATGATGACGACTTGTTAGAGAGGAATAATTTTCTTATGTTTCAAAGATACAATAAATTTCCTAGTATTTTCCAGAAGCGATGGAACCACACCTTCAAAAATTCAACTCACCCATCCTGTATACAGAGGATGATGGCATTGGGGTTCTCCATGTGGAGTCTGGACATTTTGATGATGTCGTCCTTGGTGTCCTTCGCCATCTCTGCAGTCACTGTGCTGATCACGCCGGGCAGATCGACCAACACCATACGGGGCAGACTCGGACCTGCAATTCGACTTCTCCTTCATTGTTCGCAAATAAGTCACGTTTCGATAAGTTTCACATTTATAGCATAACTGAATGAAAACCTTCTAATCGATAACATAAGTAATAAAAGTTTACCTACTGATTTACAGTCAATAACTCAGGAGAATAGGTTAGATTATCGACTTTTCTCTCATTAGCCTACTTCATCACACTCGAAACTTTATGAAATAGCATTAAAAAAAACTCCCACCTTTGACGGTAAGAGAGATGACATCGTTGGAGACGGTTCTGCCCTGCTTGACCGAATTCCTCATTCGGACCTCGATTTCGGACCGCAACTGCCTCAAGTCGGATTCCTTTGTCAAGTCGAATTCTCGAGACGAGTCCTTGAACTGCGCCACGTGGTACGGACCTTCTGATAGTGTCACCTGAAAATGTTTCTTTGAAAATTTGCAATTTTTAAAATTTATTTTCCAAACATTCTTTATGTGGTATGAATTTCAAGTTTTTCAGATCATTATTTTTCACCATAGGATTGAAAAATAGCAATAATTTTCTTTAAAAAATGTTGTTAAAAGCAGCTCTGATGAATAATTTCATAAATCTTGTCACGATTAATTTTGCTTTGTACCTTAACCGGAGCTCTTGTCATCATTTCTCCTGATCCTCGCGGGAAGATGCGCGCTTGAGCGACCATCTCCAGGACCGAGGTTTTCCCTGAAAGAACCAAACGTTTCTTCTTGGAAATAAGTATTCTTGGTTTGTCATCATACAAATTAGCATAACAAAATGTGGGAAGTCTTTGACACTCGCCACTGCATTGGGTACAGCGGAGAGCAACAAGAACTTCTCTACGCTCTCGCACCAACATTATACAGCTGCGCTCATTTTTGCAAGAATCGAGCTGTCCCTTGTCGATGCATCAACGAAAGTGGCAAAGTGGTCAACACACTACCACCACACCATGAGACGATCATAAGAGAAGAAAAGAAACGCGAGTTTTACCCAAATGAAGTAGTATCGTGGGAAAATTTAAAAGAAACTTTTGCAACATTTCAACTACACAAGTCCATATCTCATTTGATTATTCTAAGATTTTCTTTCAGCACAGAAAAAAAACATTTAATTGATGCTAAATAAATGTTTCAACTTTTCAGTAAAATCCATTTTGTTCAATTCCTTCATTCATTAAGCCGATATTTAGACGCTATTCTCAATAATTCAAGATGTACCCCACCTGCACTCTGGTCTCCAACCACGACGACTCTGGGCAGATTGTCTGCAGTCTCGTACGACGCGTCGTACTCGCTCAGCAGGTCCAGCACCTCGCTGTACATGTCGATTAGAGAACGCTGAAACATTGACTTATTTTCAAATAGTGCAAAAAATAGAATAGAATTTTTAGTGAAGTTTGTTTTCAAAACTCTTTCATCTTGTTCAGATTATCGCAAGCCATCAGCTAAAGAAGTGCCTTGTACAAAAGTACAATTTGTTCAACTTCCTATCATAGCTTCTCGGAATCATCATCACAAAGTGAAAGATCCAAATTTTGAAATTTTAGTTTCAATAAAAACTCGACAACAATTTATAATTCATTTTCGCCGCCGTCTTTACTGAGTGTCAGATTTCATGCGAAAACGACAACAGATGGTAAAGATCGTCATCGAGAATAAAGTAGAAAAAGCAACCTTGAGTCGTTTCATTCGCTTGACGGAGCTCGGGTCTGTGAGCAGAATCCGCTGTTTGAGCACTTTGTTCTCCTTCTCCAGACGCTCCAATTCGCGTTGATATTGGCTCTGAAAGCATCGTAGTCGATTAGATAAAGATATTGAGAGATCGAAATAATTTTCGTCTTTCATAGATTTGTTGAAACCTAGAAAAAAAAGCCAAATATGTCATTCAAAAATCGTCTTTTGCTCAAGTTTTGCAATGACCCATAAAACGACGAAACTACCTGTGTTCTCATCATCTCCTCCTGCAGTTTCTGCAGTCTCTCCTCAGAGGATTCTTTCTCCTTGTCCTCCTCGTCATCGTTCTTCCTCGCGAATGGAGACAATAACGCCAGTAGAACTCCGCCCTCTGCAAATTTTCAAATGAAACGTTTTTTCACAATGTTATTTGAAATTTTTACCACGACTACAGAAAATGGAAGTAAAGAAAATTCCAATTTGATTACCTTTCAATCCAGGATCCTTTCCTTCCTCGCCTCCACTGCCGCCTTCTGAAGTGCCCTCGTTTGGCGGTACTGAGAATTGTCCACCATTGTTTAAAAATCGTTTTTTCTTTTCATTTACCTGTACCACCTTCCTGCTGCGATTTGGCTCTGAGGCTCTGCATCCAAACGGCCAATTTGCCCGGCTCGCCTGACTCGTTGCCGAATTGACTTCTAAAGCTTCATTATATTCGAGCTTCAGCAAGATATTTTACTTTCTTTTCTTTTACTTTTGAACCAAACCAGAGCTATTTTTCTGCCTGAAAATGCACGAACCTGATATCCCTGAATCGATCCTGAACTCGTTTCCACCTGGCTCCGTCGTCGAATTTCGCCCATTCGGGAAGCGACAGGTCGGGCAGGTTCTTCTTTATGTCTTCGTACCACTGAAATGCATTTTCTTCAGTACATTTCAAAGAAGGTTCACAATCAGGAATTTTGGAAGATAAAGTTCGAATTTGAGGAGAAGGAAACTAAAAAGCTCTTTTTTCTTCAATAAAATTAAGATTTTTCATAAAATCGAATAAAACTGACCGTTCTGGCGGCGACTGTAGAGCCGATGAGTCCCGTAGCGACAAAGTATCTCAATTTGAGCGCGTGTCTGGCGATGTTGGCCACGATGCCCACGAACTGGCGCTCCTGACGCAGATTGATCATAGCCATTTGTCGGTGCAGAAAGGAATGTCTGGAAATAGAATTGTTTTTGTTCGGTTCAAAATATTTCAATAAAGATTGATTTGAAGGAGACTCAATAGCAACCTTTGAACGAATTTTCAGCACTTTAGAAATAGACTTCTCGAAAAGTACGCACCAGATTCTTTATAAATCTTCGTGAAGAAAAGATCGAATTTTGTCAACTTTTGAGGGAAAGACTGGATATTTTTTCCTAAAACAATCACCTGTGTCGATTTTGAGGTGCATTAGAGAATTGTCTGTTGGATTGTGTGGTGCTCGGGCCGATCTGGCTGATCCCTGACGAGGATGCGGCCACAGCCGGGTGCCTGCCGAACTTGCCGCTCCTCAGGCACCGCAGTGCGGTGCATCGTGGTTGTCGCAGAAGCACGCCGATCATCGCATCACCTAAAATACATTTATTATTCCATTCGAGTTTTCACAACAAAACAATAAAAAATAACGAAATCACAGCGTTGAAAACGGTTTTCAACGAAATACCGTATCCAGAAATAGAAAATTACAAGATTGCTCTATTCTTGGGATACGGTATTTTACTTTTCGCCGATTTCAATATCCGTGACAGACCATCGAGCTAAGAGTTTCTAGCATTTCGGTGGAATTTTCAAGAACAGGAGACGATTTATAGACACGCGCGCCCGAGAACAATGTTAATTTTTAGGGTTTTTCGAAAATAGCACGAAATTAGAGAAAAGGAGGAAGAAAATTTGAATTTTGAAAAAAGAAATGTGAATGGTTCGGAAATTAGCTAAGTGACAGGGTAAATTCTTAGCTCGATATAAGTGAAAACCGTAAAAATCACTGGCGAAACGATGACTTAGAAAATCGCGAAGAAAAACGATTAAAAATGAAGGAAAAACTAGAGAATATTATGAAAGGGAAAAAGAAATTCATTGAGGAATTCGTAGAAACGGAAATGAAAAATGAGATCAAATGAAGAAGTGGATAGAAATTGATGGGGGGATTTGTGAGGATAAAAAATGAAAATGGGGAAAAGACCCTGGAGATATGAGCCTTGATAAAGCTGCTTGCGACATTAGGCAAACAAATTATTTGTTTCAAGAAAGAAAAATAATGTGCCAAAACGAGAGAGGAAAAGACAAAAAGTTTGTCTGATGAAAAATATCACAGAAAAGTCGCGCGCGCGCACCCTTTGAAAAGATGACTGACAAATTTGGCAATGAATTTTTAAATGAAAAATGATAAACTTTAGAAATGACAGGGTAGAATATGAAATTCCAAATTTTCTAAGGAAATATCATGATCTCAGGACTTAAAAGACGAATTTCTGTAGAGAAAGACTGGTGATATAGAAAATAATCGGATTATTCGGATTTGGCCTTTCGTTTGAAATAAATAGGCAGAAGGGAAATGACGGCGAAGAAAGTTAGCAGGAATATGGACTGCCAATTCCACACCACGTGCGTCTGCGTCATTTGCTCAAGAGTCACGCCCGCCTGAAATTCGTATTTTTCATTTCAAGGAAAAACCCTATGTTCAACTCATTTATCCTCTAACAAGAAGAAAATAAAACCGTTTCAAATAAGTTTCTCGTGATTTACAAGAGAAAACGTTAAAGATCTTAGAATAATTCGTTGCTTCCAGAAAGAAATATAAATTTATGAAAGTTATTTCTTAAAATGTGTACCTGAATGTAGAGGAAACTGGGCGGAGCGACACCCAGAAAAGTGCCCCAGAAGAACGGCGACAGGGGCACATCGAGAACGGGACTGAGGATGTTGATGGACCAGTTGGGCAGAATCGGGGTGACTCGCAGGAAGATTATGTAGTTCAGCAGGTGGTCGCGATGCGCGGCCACTTGCGACTGCCAATAGGCAATTCGGTCGGGAAACCGTCTGAAAATATTCGAATACCGTTCCTCCAGGACTGAGCCATGTTCTTGCTTAATTCGAATTCCAGGCGAAAGGAGAAACAGATTCAGAATAAGTGTGCATTTTGAGGTTTCAATTTGAAAGAAAATGCAACTATTGTATGTTTCATAATAGCTCAAAATCAAAAGTCTTGTAAAGTCAAGAGAAATCTCTCAAATAAGTTAACTACGGGAATTTGGGGATTTTACAGGAAGAAACTCTACCTGATTACGAACTGCCTTCCAAAGAGATGGGAGAGAAGATAACAGACAGCGGCACCGGCTGCAGAGCAAGTGCAGACCAGTAGAATGGCGACGGGGAAGGGAAAGAGGTAGCCGGACAGAATCGTGAGGAAGATCGATCCGGGAATCGCGAACGATTGCAGCGTGATGTACACCGCGATCACTGCTAACAACACCGAGTAGAAGTTGTCGTTCTTGTATCTGAAATTGAAGTTCTCTGCAAGATCGGACGTTAACATTTTAGAAAAAGAAAATTCGGAAACTCACAAATATCTTAAATGCAACTTTTTTCACTAAATTTCGACCAATTTTCATTCTATCCCGGTCTTGTAATCCTGTTATTTATGAATTTTCAGGAAATTCAAACAATATTTTCCGATTGGGATAGATTTCAAAAATGTCCTACTTAGATAATATCCTTCCGAGGACTTTGGCGTCTTCAATATTTCTGGGTAGCTTGAGTTGACCTCGATCGCTCTCGGACATTTCAGGGAAAGTCAGGAAAACGAGTAGCAGGCAGGAAATGAATCCAGCGAATATCAGAGGCAGAATGTACATGCGATTTGACTGCTGAAAAAAGCATTTCTTTAAAGTCAATAGAAATCATAACTCTAGAATATCAAAGTCTTAAATTCCTTTTAGCATCTTATAGGCGCTTGGAAAAATAAACAAAAATTGTAAAACTGAAAATTGTGTACCTCTTGACTTTCGCCTTTCTGCCGAGACTCGGACTTCTCCGGCCGAATTTCGTCCACCACTGCGTTCTTCCCATTTCGACTGCGAGTGGCTTTCGATGACATCAATTGATCTGGAAATAGTCAAATTAAATGAAATTTAAATATTTCAAAACCACAAAATTCGTGATGATGAAATTATCTCGAGGAAGTTTTCGGTAAAAATTTGCTTAAAATCTATCAACTAATCTGAATTTAATTTCAAAAGTGCTGAAATAAGTCAACTCGATCAACTCTCGGAAAATCAAAAGGGAAAGGGTGGCGTCATTTTGAATTGTCGCGAATAAATAATGTGGAAGGTGGGAGAGCGGGGAGAAGAGGCAGAGGGAAGGAGAGGTGGGAGGGTCGGCATTCGATCCGATCGCCCTGCACTTACAAGCAAAGTAACGAGACCGGCTGGGCAAAACCCCTGTAAAAGTGGCGTATTTCCGTCATTAAGTCAGCCGCTCGCAATTCACATGTTCATACTTGGCCGAGCACTCGCCAATTATTTGCATCATCTGATTAGGAGAAACTTGCGAAATTCTCGAAAAATTACCTCTTTTCTTATTCACTCGTCAAATTACGGGTTGCTGGGGAATATCGATTTGTTTCTTTGAATCTTCATCTCCTAGATACCCGTAAAGTCTTTATCACGTGCTAAAAAATATAGCGAAAAATCAGATTTTCATATTTACCTATCTAGTTTTTGAGTAAAGTGGCTAGGTTCCAGGAACTCTGATGGAATTCAACACGATAGGCGACTCATTCGGCCCTCTTTTCCACTACCAGTACCGATTCATAGTGATCGGGGACTCGACCGTGGGAAAGTCCAGTCTGCTCAAGTACTTCACCGAGGGAAAACGGGCTGAGATCAGCGACCCCACAGTTGGAGTCGACTTCTATGCTAGAATGATCGAATTGAAGCCGGGGTTTCGAGTGAAACTGCAACTCTGGGATACAGCTGGCCAGGAGAAATTCAGGTAAACAAGCGACTTTTTCTTGAAGTGTTCTATCCTTCATTTAGAATCCGTTGAAATTTCAAAGATTTTCGAAGCAAAAACATTCAGATCGATAACCCGATCCTACTACCGCAATTCCGCGGGCGTTATGGTAATATACGACATAACGAATCGGTCGAGCTTCGAGCATGCCGCGAGTTGGATAAACGAGGCAGAGACCAATATGGGAGGGTCTAATCCTTCAAAATGCGCATTTCTTCTGGTTGGACATAAATCCGATTGTGGAGATAAACGACAGGTAAATATCATTGTCTTATTTAACAAGTTTTTTTTAAAGTCTTTTCTCAAAAGACTCGTTTTAGGTGGATTATGAAGAAGGCGAATATCTCGCGAAATACAACAAGATGAAATTCATCGAGACCAGCGCTATCACTGGAGACAATATTGACGATGCTTTTCTAATTCTAGCTCAGGAGGTAAATCTCAAATTTCTAAACCTTTTTTTTTTTAAGAATATCGTCTATTACAAAAATCATAAAAGAGCTTAGGTCTATTCCCGCATCCAAAGCGGCGATTTGCGACCCACGGATGGTTGGGAAGGGATAAAGAGCGGTCTGATGCGGAGTCAGTCGATAACGTTGTCCACGGATGGATACGATTCGCCCAGGGATCACGGAGGGTGCAATTGCTGATTTTTTTTATTTTCAAAATTATCGTTTTTCCTCAAAACTAACAAGAGAAGAGTCGGACCTAAAGACTTTAGGTCAGACAGACACTTCCTTTGTGAAATACGCCTCTTTCAAAATTCACCGGTTTACGCAGGATTCTTGCATTTTCAAACGCACTTGAATTGTATCGTATCGATTCAAAATAATACTCATGGAACTAAAATATGTCTTTTCTACAAAAATTCAGAATCATCGGGATTAACATTTTCAAAAACTCGAAAAATTAAACCTAAAAGAAGAAAATGACACCGTACCAGTCAATTCAGATGATTCTGAACTTTTCCCTCCTAGAAATTAGATATCTAGATCTCCTAGTCTTTTCCTCTTGGACCAAACTCGCACAATTCACATTGTCACTGGGCATAGATTCGTTTCAGTCTTCCTACGGGTTTGAAGCTGTTTTTTTTTCAGAAATTCGATTTCTTGTCAGAAAACTATTATTTGAATGCTTTTTCTAGGATTTTCTAGTCGACTTTCTTATGAATCTACTCGAAACTATAATAACGACATCCTCTAAAACCGCAGTAATTAAAATAGTGAATGAAATCATTTTGCAAATTCTTTATGAATTCTGGAAAATTTTCATAAATTTCGCTCACATTTATCGTTGTATTCTTGGAATGTCTCGCTTCGTTCTAAACCTTCAGATTTTTGTCGCTTCCTCGGGCAGTCGACGTAACACTTTCGTGCTTCTCTGCAAATTTGAAAAAATGGACCTCTGAATTATTTTCAGGGATGAAGCATTTGGCAATGCATTAGGAATAAGCATTTAGCGTGATTTCACAACACACTTGTGCAGGTTAATGAAAATGAAAAATCGCATAATTTTCGATGCAACTCGTGAATTTATTGTCACTTCAAAACGAATCTGTAAATAAAATAAAATTTTCTGATTGAAACTACGAATTTCGTCAAAGATGAAATATGTTGGTTACGAACACTTTCTTCCAAAACTAAAATGCCGTTTGAGAGAAAAGTACTCGCAACTGAATCTCTACTTCACAGCCTATCACAGACGATTATATGAATGCTTGATAAAATTTTTTGAGAATCTAGAAAACACCTGAATCATAGAAATACGTTAGCCAACCTTCTGATTGCTATTTATTTTAGCCTAGCATTTGAAAACATGATTCAGGGGTTCTTTCAAAGCCTGAATAATGATAAAATCGGGATTGACGAAAAAGACGAGCGTGATAAGGAAAGAATATACCGGCTTAAAGTGCACATAGCAAATTTTAAAACAACAAAAATAAAATGATTCATCAGATAATTTGATGAATAGAAACTCGCACGGGGGATAAAATTACAGGATTTTGAGACTGCGACTAATTTGGATTTAGATACCAGGAATATTCGGAATTTGGGAGGATTTAAAAATAAAAAACGGTTTTAATGTAAGCACCGCTTATAGTTTCGTGCAGTTTATAGAGTACAGGATTTTTATTATTTTTTAATTTAGAAATATATCTCAATGACTAAATGAAAAGAATTTTATAAACTGCACCATAATTCATTTTAGTCCTTGTTTTTCTAACCACTTGAACTAGTCGGGCAATAAATATGCGCAATACTTCACCTTTCTTCAAATACTTGTAAATTTTGCCGGACTAAAGGAACGAAGGAAATTTCGAGCAAAATTCACAAAATACAATACCCATTTGTCTGGTTTACAGGAAGTGTTTTAGCTGGACTCGGCCCAAAAATGTGCATTGACAAGAACCTTACGAGAATTTTTCTTTTACTCAATGACCGGATCGCGCATTCGCCAGCAATTCCTTCACGTCCCAAATCATAATCGTCCGATTCGCTCCGACAGTCACTAGTTTCCCCAGTGTCTCCTGAAATTCACAAGATTCGTGCGATAAATTTTAGATTTTTCATTGATAAAATTGCTTTTTAAACATTATTTGAAGATTTTTTGGAATACCTGAAGATGCATAGCATTAACGCCAGTGCGAATTTCGTGCTGAAGAGCCAGAGCGGTCAAACTGAAAGTAAATATTTCAAAAACTGCATGTATGTGTGTGTTTAAAATTGGACGAGTTTTTCTTCTCGAAGCTCACAGATTTCTTTCTTTGAAGAGAGAAAAACTAGATCTTTAGCTAGACTAATAAATAATTCTCACTTGAAATGAGTGGGGTTCTGGGACATTTTGTCGTGGCAAGTGATGCAGATTCTGACAGGCAGCTCGTATCCCATTGGAGGGTAGACCGTGTAGTGATTGCAGCACGAGCCACACACCGCTGCTCCGCATGTGCGACAATGGTGCTGACGGAGACCGACTACCTGACAAATTAAAATTCATTTTTTTGATTAGAAAATCGATGTAAAAGTCAAGCAAATAAATCAAGAAATATTTCTGTTTGAAAAAACGATAGAAAGTTTATTGTTTTTAAGATGCAGTAGTTATCAAAGGCTTAGAACAGTTATGTTTATGAATACAGCCTAGTAGGCTCAATAATTGTGGACCAATTTGGACGAGAATTTACACGCATCTTCTTCTTACTGAACTGTAAATTGTTTCACAATAGTCGATCATATCGGAATGTCAGAATGCATCCACAATCACAATTGTTCCAACATTTGAATTCTATTAAAAATTACCTTTCTTTGCCACATGGCCGAGACATTCCAGAAGAAGGGCGCATTGCACAACTGGCACTGATCGGATGTCTTCCAGGGCGGGGTCTCGACCCTCTTCACGGACATGTCCCAGCACACCAGACGGCCTGCATCGTCTGCGGAGAAGAGGCGTTGAGAGGCCTGTTGCAGGCTGGTGATCTTCGTGGCATGAGCACTCAAAATGCAAGTTGGGTATTCTGTTGAAAGTCGGAAAGTGCCTACTTGAGCTCATAAGCCTCGCCCTTCTTGCCTCCGATGTCCCACATGATAACGAGGTTGTCGTGGCTGCCAGAGAACAGAATCTGATGCACGCGGTCCCAGGCCAGAGACGAAATCGAATCTGGAAGAGCAGTTTATAGAATTGGAAACGATTTCTTAGGATGATCATTTTGGATTTTGAATAAGTTATTATTCTGGTGCCTGAGATAAATGGAATTGGGTAAAAGAATTTTTAAAGGCACCTCAAAAATTAACCAGCATTTATTCAAGTCGTATCAAAACCGAAACCTACTAGTGTGAGCGCTGAGTTTGCTGACGAGTTGAGCGGCGTTTCCGACAAGTCGCAGGACGAGCACATGGCCAGCGTGGTCGCCCACGAAGATGAACGGCAGATCCACGACAAGGGCCGTGCAGCTGCTGTCGCAGTGATATGCCCCTCAAATTGGAATATCGTAATCCAGTTGAATTCAAAAATCTACATTTCCATCAGAGCTGTACGTTATGTAAATTTTAATTGCGTTAACTGTTGCGTTAAATAACGATTTCTCTGAAAATTTTCGACAACAATTATGTTATATAACGGATCTATTCAAAATTTTCAATATGGAAAATATCAAAATGCTGGTTATCAGCTACATTTCATTATATAACGTACAGTCCTGATTTTCATAGTCTGGAACACGATATGTCGATAAAAGCGAGACTTCCAAGAAGTTTCCAACTTATCAATTTGGTGAAACTTATCAAGAAACTTTTAAAATACCTGTCTTGACTCCAGTCTCAGAGCAGTGCCAAATCAGGGACTTGTCCTTCGAGCAGGAGAACAGCAGTTCGGCGGTGACCGCCAAGGACAGACCAGAAATGGGGCCTAAAACAATAAAGGAATTTGGTTTGGGATGAACTGCACGATTCGATAAATTTGGAAAGAAACCGAATTGTACCTACCTGCATGAACGGTCCACTTGCGGTGCTCGCTCATGCTGTTCAAGTCGTCGGCCACATGGAATTCGTAGACATGACCGTTGAGCAAACCGACAAGAAGCCTGAAAAAATTATCGAAAAATATTAGGATTCACAGAAAGTGTCAGTCTATTTTTAAGTTCTTACCTGTTAGTCTCCTCGCTGTAGAGGATGCGAGTAGCCACCACAGGCATGAAGTGGTGGATGGATGGCCAAAACTGACCATTGTCTCTGAAAATTTCGCGTATCGGTCAAATTAAGTATTCGAGTGTCGAAAAATAGCGAGAAAAGTTGTGGTAAACAAAATTGAACATTACTCTTTCCATTACCCCCCGCTGACTCTTTCTGTCATTGTATTCCTTTTTGCGCAGTTTCATACACGCATTTCTCGCAAGGCGTTCTTTAACTTTTTTTCAATCCATGAACTTTCACTTAATTTGATCGATAAAATAAGCCAAATATTAAATTTATGAATTTTCATAAAAATTTATTCGGATATTCTTCGCAAAATTTCTACCTCTTCAAATACAGCCGAATGGATCTGTCGTCGCTGGTCGTCCAAACGCCCTCCTCACGAGCCAGCAGAATCACGTCGTTCACACGCGCCAAGTGACCGTCGATTTTCCCGAGTAAAGCTGGAAAGAAACCAGTTTATAGTTTTTCTGGGTAATACTAAAACCAAATTTTCTTCAAAAAAGTGTAGTGTTTCTTGCAATAATTTATGAAAACATTTGCAATTTCTAGATGAAATGTTTGAGAAAGCTAGTTGCATCGATTTGCGAAATCTGTCGTCGACCTACTCGGTTTGATGTCAGCACCGAAGCAGTTGCCGTGCGACGTGCCTGCGGAGCTGTTCGAGTTGATCACGGCCGACATCGAGAATCACTGAAAACAACTTTTTCAGAAGATCAAATTTTTAAATCCACAGCCTGTCAAGCGGTGCAAAGCTGAGTTTTCTAGTTTCTCTAATACACACTATTTTTCTTCCAATTTTGTTTTTCGTCTAAGGATTTCTTATCAGATATTTTTTTCAAAACTGAATAAAAAATGTTCGAGAAGGATAATCTTTCGAATTCATTCGTTTCTCTAAATGCCAGAATTCATGAGACGTTCCGAACGAGAATTTTCTCATTCCTGAATGTTGAACGTACCTGATATGTTCCTGTTCGCCGATACACCAATCAATTTCCAATCCCCAATTTGGTTAGTCGATTTATCGAACTGCAAAAGCAGGGTTAACTGATGAATTTTTATGAGTCACGAGGTAAAGTGCGGAAGAAAAGAAGTTAATGGAAAAGTAATGAAGAAGAGAGGTTTCTTGCTCGAACAAGGTGATTTTGTCTAGATATGATAAGGATAAATCACAAAGCAAAATAACGTTGCAAAGCAAAAAAGGAAAGATGAAAAGAAATCGGTCTATTTTGAGAAAAAGGATTTCAAAAGGGGCGGAAAAGTCGAAGGCAAAATGCAAAAGGTGGGCATGAATAGGGTAAGAAAAAGGCTGTGAAGGAAAATGGAAAGCACAAATGGGTAGGAGGGAACCTAGTATTTTGAAGATCATTCGTCTTCGAGAGTGCGTTGTGTTCGCAATGCCAGACGAACTTCGATATTCGGATATAAATAGCGAAATTTTCATTTGTCCAACATTCTTTTCGTCTCTCGACAAAGAACCATCAGTCTTCAAGCGACCAAACAGAAATGGTCCAATTTGTGCCGTCCGGCGACATCCAGACGCAGGCCAACACCAAGATCGTCTTCAATGCCCCCTATGACGACAAGCACTTACCATATCAAGGTGTGGATGGAAAAATGCTGGAAATACTCCAAAAATAAAAAAAAAGGCTAAATGATTTATTAAATACTTTGGAAGAAAAATAAATGAACTACTGAATTAGTAAAATCATGTTTCGTTAATTATGAACTTCTCCATACTTGAATTTTTTACAGAAGTTTATTCAATGCTAACTTGATCAGAATAGCTCAAATAACTTCATCGTTTGAACTGGAGATGATTCAGAATAAAATAACTAGCAGGAATGAAAAATGGTTGGATGAAACAGTAAATATCGCATTGCAATTTTGTTGTTATTATTTTATTGAACCTAAAAAATGAAATAAAAAATTTGTAAAAACCTCAATACAGTATTTTTGCTCATGCAACATTACCGTACAACCTGTACCTATGGAAGGAAGTGGTTGAAGTCTAATTTCTGTTTCCGCTTCTGAACCGTCTGTCTCTACTTCGTTCTCTCCCTTTGTGCCTGTCTCTGCTTCTGGACCGTCTGTCTCCACTCCGTTTCTCTTTATGCCCGTTACTGCTTGAAGGCCCGTCACGATCATGATGGCGTTCTCTGGATCTGGAGCGAATTCGCCTACGAGACCTGAAATAATCTAATTCATTTTTCATACCGCTAATTTCATTACTAACAATCAAGTAGGGAAATGAAATACTGTTAGAATTAGAAGATAATCAGATATTGCACCAGGAAATGTTTTATTGCTTGAAATGAGACTCTAGTTTATTAGGAAATGAAATAGGAGGAATTCAGGCTAGCAGTATTGAAATGCGATAACTATAATCTCATAAGATTAGCGATTTTGAAAATCAGTTTCAGTTTTGACTATTCAAAATTGTATACTTCAGATATTAATCCATCAATAATCAAAATGACTTACTTTTTGTCCTTATCCTGATCCCGTTTTCTGTCTCTGTCACGAGGACTTCTGCTCCTAAATAAAGATAATATGTAGATGAAAAATGTGATAAGTTATTTCTTGAATGAATTTAAACTTATTATAACGGGGTCCCGCTAATTATCAAAACTAGCCGGACCAAACATTTTCGAAGGTTCTAGATTG
>LIAE01010297.1:21027-54203 GCA_002287525.1 Diploscapter pachys | reverse complement strand
CTCGCTCTATCAGACTACCATTTGTTCCGTTCTTTGAAGCTCCACCTACGAGAGAAAAAAATCGACAGAGGCGACGACCTCAAAACAGTAGTTGACAACTTCTTCGCGTCACAGTCTCCTGAATTCTGGGCGCAGGGCATCAGTGATTTGCCCAATAAATGGGCGAAGACTACTGACCTCAATGGCCAATATATCATTGATTCTTGGTGGTTTTAAATAAAGTTATGAATAAATGAAAATTGATTCTTTTTTGGTGCAGGACTTTCCTGACAGCCTAATATTTTCATCTTCATTTTTAATCCAAAAATCTCGCTTTTTAATCCTACTCTTCCACACTCCCAAAATAGGACGAAATTCGACTTTTGTATATCTTATTTGTGGCGTTCGAAAATGCCGTATTTGGCTCACCTGGACAGCTCCCTTCTCGTAGAATCCCATGAGCGTGCCGAGAGCCTTGTCCGACATCTGATTCTTGACCGATTTAGAGCGTCTCTGCAAGGATAACAATCCATTTAGAACTCGAAACTTTCATTTCCGCACTGGCAGTGCGCATTTTGTTATAAAACACTAATTAAAGAAAATCGACGGAAATCATCTACTGCAATTCCTCTCGATCATAGGATAGGAGTTAATATTTTTGAAATTGGCAATGCTTTCATTTTGGCAACAAAATAGTAAATGATTAGAATTAATAGAATATTCTCGGAGCCAAATACAATATCTTTCAATATTTTGAATTTGAAGATTACGAAATGGTACCTGGTAGGAATCGACGATGGTCATGTACACGACCGGGTGCACTTTGACGCACAAATTGGACGCCATTTTTGCCAACTACCTGAAAATCTTATGAGATTAGAAAATTCGATAGAATTTGACCTAATCCAAATATTTTGTTAGGCTCAGAAACCTCATCAATTTAGGTAAAAATACAAATACAACGGTAAATAAGATTTATTCTCGCATACAATATTTCGTCATAAAATTTCGATAAAATAACCAATAAAACTTGTAAAAATGTAATAAAGAAGAAATAAAAGTCCGTTTTGATATGTTGTAACTAACTTTGGGGTTAATATAAATAAATTACTGCTGTGAATTCAAATGGAAATAAAATTACAAGATTTTTAAAGATAAAAAAAACCTAAAATTGGAGTCATCAAACTTCCTGAGTGCAAAAGTGGCTAAGAATTAAGAAACTAATTTCTTTCTTTTGTTGTAAAAACGATTAAAAATGAAATTTTGAAACAAAAAATTAACAGTAAAATGTCTGATCACGAAAAATTAAAAAGTAGTTACCCGACAGTTCGTTGCTCCGACGCAATACGCAATTCTTGTACACAGAAGTTGAGAATTTTCGTTATTCACAGTGATTAGATAGAGCTTGATCATTTCGGAAATCTGATGGGAGAAACAAATGTTTTTTTAATGTAATTTTTGCGATTTAACTTCAACTTCGGCGTACATTAACCTAACCGCATCAATTCCTTCTCCTCACGCCTTCGCTAGCCTCAGGAGCAATGCCATAGGGAGGGGGCGGGGCGTTTGCGCCTAAAACTAAGAAATCTCTTATTTAAAAATAAAATCGACATTTACAACAGGAAATATTCATTGTTAACGAAAAGTGCTGTATCAAACATATAATCTGGACATCAAATATTTCTATTTTACTTTCTTTTTTTTGCAAATAAATAAAAGTTAATAGGAATTTGCCTACCGGCTCTGACGAGCTCCTCGGTGGGTTGTGGAGGTCGTTCGACTCCAACTCCGGGGTAGGGCGGGGGCGCCTCCATCAGGAAGACTCGCTCGGGGTTGGGACGGTCCGGGAACGCATCTGTCGTCGGGTTGTAGTCGGGGTTGGCTCAAAACAAATCCTAATTTCAAAGACACACACACATACAAAATATCCCTACTCAATCAAAATGCAACTTTAGCAATTTAAAAGTTTACTAACTTCAAAATTCGAAATTTCCAATTATCGTATATTGAAACTTATTCAAAAATGTATGAGCATAAAATGCTTACTTCTTGGTTGATAATAGTCGGGAGGAGCAGCGTAGAAGTCGCCCTGAGGCGGGACGTACGGGGGCGGGGCGTTGGCAGGACGCATTTCCGCGGCGCGCTCCACGGCTTGCAGCAGGGCGTGGCCGAAGTCGATACAACCGCCCTGAAAATGAACTGCTGCTTATGAAAAAGCCATGTAAACAAAGTCGGAAAAACTTGAAATTGTCTAAATTTTTAAACATTTTTGGTACACATTTGAAATTCAATGAAAAATGTGCATCGAAATAAATAATCAGCGAGTAAATAAAGTTGGTGGTATTTTATTTTTAGCAATCTAAAAATGTCTAAAAATCAATCAACCTTATTGAAAGTCATCCTCCAAGGAATTTCACCAGACAGCAGAGAGCCGGGCATCGCGAGTGCAATTCCGCGCAGGTAGTTCGCTCCTCAAATTTTATTCAATTTTGATTAGATTTGATATTTATTAATTTAATTGGCAAATAGCACATTTCAATTATTCAACTTTTATGAATTTCTGAAATATACATCACAAAATTAAAGTGTTCAAGCTGATTTGAAATAAAGTAGCATAAAAAGAGTCATGAAATCACTATCTTTTCGGGTTTCAATTTTCTTCGCTGATGAACAAATTTTAAAATCTCGAAATTATTCTTTTCAAATCCACGAACTAAAATATCGATTTGTAGAAAACGCTACCGAAGATAGGCTGATCGAGGTGGACGTCCTGCATGGTGCTGAAGGGCATTTCGAAGGACCTGACCCAGTTGGCCTCTTCCTCGTCCGGCATGAAGATGATTCGGTGCGACGTCAGGTAGATCGTTCCGTTGCGACGGCCTTCCAGACCCTGCGCCAATCATTACTTTGTGCGCATTTATAGGTTCCTCATCAAAATGAATGTCAAGTTTTGCAAGTTTGTAAAGTTTTAGCATTTTAAAACAAACTATTCCTTTTATCGAATTGTGCTAATTTACGATTTCTACAACCGAATGGAATGAATAAGCGAAAAAATTGCTATAAAATGATAATTTTATATGGGAGTAAAAGACGACCAACCTGATTATTAGACTTGCCGATTGTCATGACGACTCCCTGCGTGTAGATGACGATCACTTCCCCATTGAAGAGCAGCACGCCTCGCCCGTCTAAAAATCAATCGTAATCGTTCACTTATTTTTGAACATTTCGTTTCAGAAAAAGAACTTTCCCTGCAAATATGAAAAACTTTCAGAAGTGATTGCATTTCTTTAAAAAACAATTATTTCAACCTGGAGTATTTGCCGTGTTGACAGACATCTGTGTATCTCTTGCCTAGCTCTGCTTCTGATTCCTGCTCGTTTACCAGCCTTAAATCTATTGTGATCAAATACGGAGTTTCTGACTCTAAAATTCGATATTGTCAAAAATAATCAAATTCAAGGAAAGTAAAACGCGCTCAAATCAAAATGGAAAGATCGAATCGCCAGAAACATCATTATTGCAGTCGGATTAGAGCGCATTTTCTGATCTTCGACGATACCACTGATAAAATGACAAATAAAATCGATAAAATGATGATAAAGATATGCCTCAGCGATAAGAACGCTGTTAGTCAATCAACAAATTCAACGAACTAAAAACGGGTCGATTCTTTTTTCTTTTCAATTTTCCTTTCGCAGAAAATTTTGTCAATCATAAATGAATTACGAGAAAAGTACGAAATAGTAATGACCTGACTAATCTGAATACACTAAACCCTAGAATACTAATGATGATCATGAAATAGTGAGCAAATGCAACATTATGAAAATAGCACTATTTCAAGACTCAGCGAAATGCTTACATGATACGAATCTCTAAAATAATAATACAAATTGAGATAATTACGTAATTATGTCAATTACCACAAGCTAATCAACAATCTATTTCGCTCGATTGATTTCACCTGAACACGAAATGGTAAAAAATTCATTTTTAAAATTTGATAATTTCAAAAAGAAAATCAATATAAATTATGCTGCTACGTCATTTGCTCCCCTATAAAGAGTGATCACGCATTTCTGAGGGAGTCGCAGCGAGTGCAAAAAGATAAAAAAAAAAAGACAAGGGAGGCAAATGATATAGTTATGGTCAATTTCGATGTTTTTTCAGGAAAAATGATCTTTTACTATTTCGTGTCATTACTTATCCCGCTTTGGAGAAAATTTGAGAAGCAATTTTTTCAAGAAGAAACCCCACGGCAAACACTCGAATTGCCTCTAGAATTAGTGCAGTCTGTCTATATGATCTAATAAACTAGAACGCAAAATGAGAATGAACAATGAAACGAAATATGAGCAAAAAGAGGTCGGGAAATAGTTTTTGACAAAAATACAAAACAAACACAAGAAATTGCATAAATTATGGTCAATTTTTGAGAATTTTCAGTCAGTCAATGCTATGAAAATGTTTTAAGGAAAATATTCAAGTTTGGACTAGTTCTATAGTTCGGAGGAGATAAAGTATAACGACCTCTGTGAACCCTTATCGTTAGTTCTAAGAAGCAGACTAAACGATCATCGGGCATGGGCAAGAAGAGGATTGCAATACAAAAAGTAAAAGAGAGGCGCATTTGGTCTACTTTTCTTTTCCAATCACTATTTCTTTTTCCTGCTATCTTTTCTGCATAGCCTTTCTCCTCTATCATTTTCATTCTCTTGCCTTCTCTCTGCCTACTTCTTGCCTTTTTCTTGCTGGAGCGATCAAAAATCCTCCCCTCCCCGTCCATTTTCAGCATCTCTTCCGCCTCTCATCAAACGCGTGCTGAAGAGCCACCTCTCGCTCAGCTGGCGCAGCCGTTTTGATAAAAAGCGATATGGAAATAATGCGAAATGATGCAGGGAGAACTTTGAATGACCGGCTAGAGAAACGATAAAAGTAAAGCATTTTTGTAATGTTTTTTTTAAGTTCAGAAATATTGAAACATATTAGTTTTTTCTAACAATAAGTCAAAACGTAGATGAGAAAATAAACTATCATATTTTCCCGAGTCACGCTTTTATACAAAGCGACAAAAATCTTATGAACCCTTAAAGTTCAAATTTCATTATTTTTCGAAAATATGTTTGTGAATATTCCTCCGAAAATATGCGAAACGTTTTTTTTTCTATGCATATGAATCATTTCACAGAAAGTGAGGCACATTTAAGGAAATTATATTGATGAGATGAAATAATGAATCTTCCGTATAAAAATTCGCCTCCGTTACAATTTTGCTTCAAAAAATCACAATTTGATCCGTAAACGGTCCAATTGTCTGATTTTATCTCTCAACTTTCGCATCAGCTGTCCCGATCTCTTATCACTGGCCGAGCATCTTCTCCCCTTCACTTCAGATGAATGTTGTTCTCTTTCGCTTTGTTTTTCCTTTCGAAATCATTCCGAATCTGTTTCAGATCAGATCAATTTTGGTTGCAAAACTTCACGCGCTCACGCATTGTTTCCAGGTTTGTGAAAACAGACGAAACTCATTTCAGTCTGTTTTCATAGACCATTTTTCATCATATGATTTCCATAGGTTTGTTGTTATTTGTTCGCATTTGGCAAGTTGCAGTCTTTTTAGAGTGTTTTGTAGTAAGTTTCGATTTTTACTTAAACATCGTTTGCAAAATTGCTCCTTTTCAAGGGTGATCTTTGAAACATCAATCAGGGAGGGAAAAAATGACTTTTTCAAGAATTTGGTTTAAAAAATGACAGCTGAAAATTCCTGCATTGCGCTGACTAGAAAGTATTCACATTTTTAGATCTACCGAGAAAAGTCCGAGATAATTAAAATAAGTAAATCAAAACTCTAAGGACTAATAAGAACGAAAATAAACATAACCGTAATTCCGCTGAGTAGGGCGTGGGATTACTATAATCACTGCAATTACCGTAATCCTGATTCTAGAGGATCCATCGTTTCTCCCTTCATTTCTCCCTCTGCAACTGCACTATAAACTCCTCCAGCTTCTCTTGAATTCGACGAACTTGCTCTGAAATGAAATTTTTCGTAAACATTTATACGATTTTTTCTTCGAAATTTTCTGATCTATGTTTCTAAGAATATTGAAACAACGTCAACTCTAAAAATAGACGTGATTAAAGGCTATTCAGATCTTTGAAATAAAATAAAATAAAATATTGTTATGTTTCAAACTAAGCACAAAAACAACATAATTCGCCGAGTAGTTTGATGCCACTTTAAGGTGCAATGAAAAAAAAACTTTCTAATTTACGAAAGAAAGTCTCCTTAGTTTTACTAACTGTTTGTAATGAGCAGTTAGACATACAGTGTACGAACTTATTATTCTAACCAGAAAATCTTAATTCCCTTCTTAGCTACTTATCTAGTAAATCTCTAAAAATTTTAAACGCAAGAAGAAAATGCACAAAATTCCCAACCACTTGTAAGAAGTTTTCTTTTCATTGATTCATGCGCGCGAATTATGCCATTGGTCTATTTTATGAGAAAAGCTTGACTTCGTTTGATTGAAGTAACTCTAAAAACAATCATTCACTCACTGATTTCCTCAGCCAATTCGACCCGTCTGCCAGTGAGCAGAGCTTTCTTCTTATCTACCTCCTGCGACCACTCGTCCAAAACGTCCTGAAGCAATCATTAATCAGCCTGTCATTTTTATCACTTCTTTTAAAATTTCACGAAATCGTAAAACATCAAAAATGAATGATAAAGTTCCAACGAGCAGTTGAAATTGATCAGGTTTCTTATCAAATGTTTGTTCTAAACATCAAAAACTCGGATATTTGTTTAAATAAGAAAGATCTCACCTTAATTTCCTTTTCGAGTCTTCGCTGCTCGGTGCTCGTGATTTGCTGGCGGAGCGCGTTGCACGTCAATTTGATCATTTTCTCGATCCTGAAATTGTTATATTTTCTTCAAGCTTTGAAGAATAAAAATTGACAATGATCCCTCTTGAAATAGATCATATCCAAAAAATAAATTTTTAAAATTTGAAAATTTCGCTCTATTATGCTCGTCAACAAGAAGAGAACAAACGCAATACATAGACAACATATGGTTATGCGTAGAAGTCGGCGAGAATTAGCACTACCGCATCGATTTTCAGCAGATTTTTAACTCGTTTTCGAATATTACTCATTTCGTGCGTTCCCCTCATTTGTTCATGATTTGGAATAATTCTGTCATTTCCCAAGACATCAGAACATTGGTGAGTCTGCCTTTATTCGCTAACGAACATGGTAGAACAATTTAAGAGTGCTGAAATCGTCACCTGTAGAAGAGAATGACAATTTGACAGTCAATTTCGGCGCCTTCGGTGTGTCCTTGTTTAAATAGCTGATAGAGGGAGGAACCATCGCGACCAATCTGTAAGGACAACAATCTGACATGTTCAAATTCATATATAACGATGAATATTTTGATATCATGATTTCATTTTTTAAATCATTTTGTAGCTTGTTTCAAATTTTGTATTCCCTGCTAAATTTGCATCACCATTGTTCTAGAAGTGAGCAAAAATCCTACGCAATACAAGCAAAGATGAAGATAAGATCGAGAACTTTTATTTGATCATTTTTAGTCATCAAGTTTAAAAATTCGACAAGAATTGATTCACAAATCACACCATTTTTCGATCTATGTTTCAACAAAAATTAGGAGGAATTTTGAAAATATGCTAAATCCCGTTTAGGTCGATCAGAATCGTGATTATGTGCTCAAAAATCTCAATTTGATGCGACGAATCTTCTGATGCGTATTTGTATTCGAGACGCATTCCGCGAGCGAACAAGAGGAAGCAGACAGATATTGGCTCGGAAATGGGGAATTCCCCTCTATTTCCTAGTCCTTCCTCCTTTTTCAATAATCTATGATCTCCTTCTCGAAAGCTAGCAAATGCTGACGAAAAGACGAGACGAATTGCAATTGCCAAGTTAATCTGGGGAGGGGCCATTGCTAAATTTATTATTGTATGTTAAAGAATAGATTCGCAAAACTGGATAGAATATGTTGAAATACGAAATCTGACTATATCAGAAATCCTTCTTTCATAACTAGAGTGTCGCAATAAAATCGCTAGAAAGAGTTTCTTAAGGTTCCGAATGTTCTATGATAACGTATAGCAAAGTAGCCCCGCTCGAAATACCACAGAAATTAGTCTCGAGCAAAAAGACGCCAGGTAACAGACCACAAACTATGCCATATCCTTGAATATCCCCTGGATGAAATAAGATTTCACTGACCGAATCTAGCAGATTATCCGATAATATCACTAAATTTCTCTTTAGAGATGTGCGTGATTCTTACAAAAAGGATTATCCCAAGGAGAAATACCTTTCAATCTCTAAGTGAGTACGGTAACTATGCGCTTCGTTGTACATTTATCCCAAATCCAGTCTACTAATGATCACTGTAATGTCCAAAATGATGATCAATGATCCGATCTCAGTGATGAATTCAACAAATTTTCCTAGCAATTCGTGATAAAAATAGAAATTTCGGAGTTTGTATTCTGCAGGATATAGAATTATACTACTATATCGGTCAAATGAAGTGATAGTTCGCGTGTTGAAGAGCGTCTTGCGAGAAATGCGCGTCACGACTATGCGCAAAGAGGGAGAAACTAGAACGCAGAGAAAGGAGAGTTAGCGGGAGACAATGAAAAGAGTGAATACGCAATTTCCTCTCCTTCTCTCATTTTTTTCAGCATACGGTCTGTCACTTCGTTTGATCAGAGCAATATTCTAGTCTCTTGCTAAATTTTCAATCCCATCACAGTAAAGAGGAATTATTTGTTTAGAAAGTTAGCAATTTTAAAAGTTCGTTGAAGCCTACCTGAACCATTTTTTCGAGGAAGTGTTTCTTGAACATCAATTTCCACTGTTTACGCATCAGATCCACAGGCACCTCGATGATTCCCTTGGTCTCGAGATTTCGACGGATCACGGTTATGTCCTCTTCGGTCAGGGCGTTGTGATCCTACAATATAGGAAATTATTCTAAAGAAACGCTACAAACTTCAGTCGTAATTTGCATAATTCCCTACTGAATTCGTCAGTTAAAAGTGTTAAAATCCTTACTAACCGGATCATTATCGAGTAGGCTCTTGATCTCCTCCTGAATGGCGCAGGAGAAGTGATTCTCTGCAGAGGGCGTGCTCCAGTAGACCCATCGAGAGACCCACCCGGGGCCACGCGAGTCGTCCAGCTGCCGAGAGATCTCCGACAGGCGGTCAAAGGCTGTCTGCAAATTAACAAACTTCAAATTTGCAATAGCACTATTTAATCAATGTTACAGCAAGAATGGGAAGCTAGAAAATGTGCATGTTATGAAAAATGACATCATTTTTCGTCGTAATCATTTCATTGTTTGAATTTGAATTATTCAAACGCCTGCAATTTGATTTTTTAAGTCATAAATTTGTTTAGAAATGATGAAAGGCATGAGGCAGATGATGTTTCACATTTCGCAAACACGTTTGATGAGAATGGTTTTCAAGTTCATTCAAAAGTTTCAAGTTATGTTTCAGAATAAAAAGTGATAGAGGGAAATTTTTTTAAAGCAATGCAGCATTTATTTTCACGAGCATTTCGTATAAAATAACCTATTATTCCCATTTATTGAAGAGTCAACTACAGTGGCAGTCAAAAGTTTTGCATCACTCAATCCTTTCTCAGCCTGTTCATCTACTTGCGGTGCGCACCGATCAGGCTCAAACTTGAAATTCTTTCACGTCTTTGTCATCGCAATGTGTGAACGGATTTCTAGGCGGATCACTGGGCCGCAAGTAAATGATCAAGCCGAATAAAAATTAGTGAGCGAAAACTTCTGAGCGCCACTACGTTTCCAAAAAAAACTCGGCTTTTAATTTACAAAATGAATGAATCTCGCGAAATCATCCTACAGAGAAGGATTAGCATCTTGCCTCATTCCCGAATCTGATCAGAGATCAATCTCTTTCCCCTCTCGCCGTCTAGCTCATTTCATTTATTGCCTTCTGTCTTGCAGCTTTTTTGTCGCTCATTTGGCCTCTTGTTTTATCCTCTCCCTTCATCTTCCATTTTTCTATGCTATTTCTCAATTTTAAAAAATTTCTTCCATATGCATTATTTTTAAAATCTTCGCCTCTTCCTTTCTTCAAAATTTGACTTTTACAATATTTTCTTCTTTTCCCATCGTAATTTTTCATACTATCTTTCTCTCATTCATATTCAGTTTCATCCAACTGCCAATTTTTAATTCCTAGCTATCTGTTCGCCTTCTAAATTCTTATTCTATTTTTATCATAGGTACTACTCTTCCCTTGCTCAATTTCCTTTCTTTATGAACTCTCCCATTAAAAGAATATCGTGGCAGAAAAGACGCGTTAACTATGGATAGGAAGATGATGAGAATTAAAGAAGGCAACATTTATGAATCGCAGAAATCACAGGTTTAGAAGCAAAAAATAATAATAATTAGCGAAAGGTGATCTCTGATGAAAGTAGTAGACCTTTCAGATTGAAATAGACAAACATTTAAAAATGCTAAAAATTGAAATAAAATGAGAAAAGTAGCGAACCTTGTAAAGGAACCTGCAGGCCGCGTCCCAGGATCGCCGATCAGCGATCACTCGATCTTCCATCGCGTTGCGTTGAATCGCCCCCTGAAAACATTCCAAATTCATTTCCTAGAAAAGTATCAAGGTTTCATATTTTAACAAATTACCAGTCTTTAATATATACTGAAAAGACCATTTTACGTCTAGATATGACTATTATATGTTTCAAATTTTGGATATAAATTTTTACAATTTTCCCGAATTGATACTGAAAGGAAAGGAAAATATCAAAGCACAATTTTTCTGCTAAACCTGATTTATGAAACTTCTAAATTTTCATTATAAAATTTTCCATTTTTGGAAATCCGAGAAAACATTCGGGGAATCCCCGCGCGAAGTTAATCTGAACTTTGAGCGAATTAATGCAGATTTTTCTTTTATTGTTATGCCGAAAAAAATCGTCTCCTCGAAAATCCTTGAATAGGAATTAATCCGAGGTCTGAATTTTCGTAGGATAAAAATGAAAATTGAAGATCTAGTTTGGAACCAAAAGGGATCAATTTTAAGCTGGTCGGATGAAGTTGGATTAAGATTTTCGCATTTCGCCTTTTGAAATGTCCGCGTCAAAATCGTACTGAACGTTCAAGAAAGATCAGGGACAAGACTTGTTTATATCCGCTAAGCTTAATTTATCCCATCACTTATCAGTGATCGTTGAATGATCGGCTACAAAGTATTTTGTCTAAGGATAAATTTAGAAAACCTTGGGAGCAAATTGACCGTTGAGAATGTTTCAGGAAATTTTGGTTCGTTTTTAGATTTTGACAACTTTTCAATGTAACAATGATAAATAAATAGTCGAGAAATTCAGCTAAAGATTCCCATGAAACGTATTTGTAGGAATTTTCAGTAGAATTAAGCAAAAACGATAATAAAATATTTTCCAGAAAGAAGCAGAGTGCTAAACTTACCAAATAGTCCATAGCCTTGCCATCCCACTGATGCATTTTCATGGCCTCCTCAACGACAGCCTCCTTGAGCGGGTCGAAGACGGGATCGTGATCGCGTCGCGACTTCGCGTCCGACTTGATCTGCTCGCGGAACACCTCGCCCAGCGTCTCCCAGCCAGTCTGCAAATTTGTATGGTAAAAAATCAACCTAACTCCTTTCTAAATATAGGTTCTGGAGCCAGTTGTAACAAAATTTCACGGAGAATATCCGACGAGTTTCTTTACAAATCGTCACTGATCCTTTAGTTTATGGTTGAAATTTTCCCACATCGATAGACTTTGAAATGTATAATTTTTGTAAATTCATTAGGACGCACTTGTAATGTTGCAAAGCAATAAATATGACCTGTATGCTTTTATTGCCCAAATCCTTGTCTGTCCAATGCTTCAATCGAATGTCGACTTGGGTGTTGAATGTTCTGAAACAAATGTTGGATAAGTTTCAATTATTCTATGAAAAAGGGTATTGTTCAAGTCAACAATGCAATAGAATACCATTATTGTGGAACTGCGGAAATGAAACGAATTATCCTACAACCTTTATGTTTCAAAACCGACTTACACGGCATTGTCGACAGTGCTGGAGGGCATGAGGATTCGATCGAAAACGTGCTCGGCAACCAGTGACCAGAGTTGCTTCTGCAGCTTAGCCTCCCACTCCTCGGCAGAAACCAGAGACAGATTGACTATCTCGTCCAGGACTTCGCCTCGAGCCTGCAAATATAGTATTTAGAGAAATTTTATCAGGGAATTATCATAGAACTTTATCTTTTATGAGTTAAGTAGATCATTATCGATGTACTTTATGTTTCAATGTTTGAATTTTTCTACTGAAAGAAAGATATCAAAAAGGAAATAAAATGTTCAAGAAATTATTCTATCACATTTGATTTGAAATAGGTCAAAATCGTTCAGTCAACCAACCTTATCGAACAGTTCATCCCTGTCGAGTTGCCTGATTCTCGGAAACATGTTCTTCCATTCTGTTTCCAGGTTGAATCTGAAAGATTTTCTTGGAAATGTGAAAAAAGCAATCTTATCAAAAATCTTTTTGATACAAGACAACATATGCTTCATTTTATTGATATCTTGTTCAGTCTAATTGAAACATTTCTTCTTGAAAATTCAAAGTGCTCTTTCGAACCTAGTAGCCCTGAAGGCATCTGCCTGCGACTCGACCGAGTCTCTGACCATCCGCCAGAAGCAGTCCGACACGGCCAACGACATGTTGCGTGTCGTCATCTGCGAGGGCTTCAGCACACCGTCTCTAAAACTCAGTAATGTCAGAAGATTCCGGAATAATTTTTACATCTAAAAAACTTGTTGAAAAAAACGAACCTGAGCAAATGGCTTTTGGAGAAGAACTCCTCCTCGTACTTTCTGATCTCCTCGATGGAGTCGTTGCTGTTGCCCGTCCCAGTCACCACTCCGAAGTGTCCGATGGCCTTCATCGGGAACAGCTTCCCTTCCAGGATCTTCTTGATTCGGTCCGGGTTCGCCAGATTCTTCTCCGCTAAATCCACCTAAAAGAGAGCGTGTTCTTTCAATTATTTGAAAAATACTCACAACAACCTGAAAAAGGAATTCAACTAGTTGCACACGAAATAGCACGGAGAAAGATTCTATCCCCTATTCTATTCCTCGAGCAACAGTGCAATTACTTTTTCAAATTTCCGATATTCTGTACCTTGGTCAAAACGAGAATGGTGCGTTTCCCCTGTGAATCGATGCAGCTCACCAAGTCTGTCACGTTGCTTCGTTCCGCGTCTACCGACCTGAAAGTGAAATCCTCAATATTTTGAGTGAAAATCAAATAGGAAGCATTCACGCTAATTTCTGCTCGATGATTAATTGCATAAAAAAACAAGTTCTCATTTTTCTAATTATGGATGATTTGTTAGAAAGGAATAATTTTCTTATGTTTCAAAGATACAATAAATTTCCTAGTATTTTTCAGAAGTGATGGAACCACACCTTTAAAAAATTCAACTCACCCATCTTGTATGCAGAGGATGATGGCGTTGGGATTCTCCATGTGGAGTCGGGACATTTTGATGATGTCGTCCTTGGTGTCCTTCGCCATCTCTGCAGTCACTGTGCTGATCACCCCAGGCAGATCGACCAACACCATGCGGGGAAGACTCGGACCTGCAATTAGACTTATCCTTCATTGTTCGCAAATAAATCACGTTTTTATAAGTTTCACATTTATAGCATAACTGAATGAACACTCGGCTGATCGATAACATAAGTAATAAAAGTTTATCGACTGATTTACAATCAATAACTCAGGAGAATAGATTAAGTTATCGACTTTTCTTTCACTAGCTCACTTCATCATCATACTTTGAACTTTATGAAATCGCATAAAAACTCCCACCTTTGACGGTAAGAGAGATGACATCGTTGGAGACGGTTCTGCCCTGCTTGACCGAATTCCTCATTCGGACCTCGATTTCGGACCGCAACTGCCTCAAGTCGGATTCCTTCGTCAAGTCGAATTCTCGAGACGAGTCCTTGAACTGCGCCACGTGATACGGTCCTTCTGACAGTGTCACCTGAAAATTTGCAATTTTTAAAATTTATTTTCCAAATATCTCCTGATATGAGATCATATGTCTGTCGATATGCAATCAATTTTTATGTGGTATGGAGTTTCAAGCTTTTTCAGATCACTATTTTTCACTACAGGGCTGGGAAATAGCAATAATCTTTTTTTTAATTGTTGTTAAAAGTAACTCTGATGAATAGTTTCATAGATCTTGTCACGATTGATTTTGCTTTATACCTTAACCGGAGCTCTTGTCATCATTTCTCCTGACCCTCGCGGGAAGATGCGGGCTTGAGCGACCATCTCTAGGACTGAAGTTTTCCCTGAAAGAACCAAACTTTTCTTCTTGAAAGATATAAATGTTCTTCATTTGTCATCATACAAATTAGCATAACAAAATGTGGGAAGTCTTTGACACTCGCCACTGCATTGAGTACAGCGGAAAGCAACAAGAACTTCTCTACGCTCTCGCACCAACATTATACAGCTGCGCTCATTTTTGCAAGAATCGAGCTGTCCCTTGTCGATGCATCAAAAGTGGTCAACACACTACCACCACACCATGGAGACGATCATAAGATGAGAAAAGAAACGCGAATTTTACTCGAATGAAAGTAGTATCGTGAGAAAATTTTAAAAATGCAAGATTTAAAAGAAAATCTTGCAACATTTCAACTACAAAAGTCCATATCTCATTTCATTATTCGAAGATTTTCTTCCAGCACAGAAAAAAAACATTTAATTCATGCTAAATAAATGTTTCAACTTTTCAGTAAAATCCATTTTGTTCAATTCATTCATTCATTAAGCTGATATTTAGACATTCGTTTCAATAATTCAAGATGTACCCCACCTGCACTCTGGTCTCCAACCACGACGACTCTGGGCAGATTGTCTGCAGTCTCGTACGAGGCGTCGTACTCGCTCAGCAGGTCCAGCACCTCGCTGTACATGTCGATTAGAGAACGCTAAAAAATTCACTTATTTACTTGCAAGTATTGCGCAAAAAATAGAATTAAGATTTTCGTTGAAGTTTGTTTTCAAAACTCTTTCATTTTGTTCAGGTTATCGCAAGCCATCAGCTAAAGAAGTGCCTTGTACAAAAGTACAATTTGCTCAACTTCCTATCATAGCTTCTCGGAATCATCATCACAAAATGAAAGATCAAAACTTCGCAATTTTAGCTTTAATAAAAACCCGACAACAAATTGTAATTAATTCATTTTCGTTGTTGTCTTTACTGAGTGTCAGATTTCATGCGAAAACGACAATAGATTACAAAGATTGTCATCGAGAATAAAGTATAGAAAGCATAGGAAAAAACACACAACCTTGAGTCGTTTCATTCGTTTGACGGAGCTCGGGTCTGTGAGCAGAATTCGCTGTTTGAGCACTTTGTTCTCCTTCTCCAGAAGCTCCAATTCGCGTTGATATTGGCTCTGAAAGGAGTTTAGCTCATTAGGCGCTAATATTGAAGAATCAAAATAATTTTTGTATTTCATAGATTTGTTGAAACCTAACAAAACAATCAAATATGTCATTCAGGAATAGTCTTTTGCAAGCAATATTTCCAGATTTTGAAACACCAACAGCCAATAAATTAGTTGGTCTTGTGCTCAAGCTTTGCGATAATCCATAAAACGACGAAATTACCTGTGTTCTCATCATCTCCTCCTGCAGTTTCTGCAGTCTCTCCTCAGCGGATTCATCCTCCTTCTCCTTGTCCTCATCATCGTTCTTCCTCGCGAATGGAGACAATAACGCCAGTAGAACTCCGCCCTCTGAAAATTTTCAAATGAAGCGTTGTGTTCATAATTTTATTTGAAATTTTTTTTATCACGACTACAAAAAATGGAAGTAAAGAAAATTATAAGAAGATTCCGATTTAGCTACCTTTCAATCCAGGATTCTTTCCTTCCTCGCCTCCACTGCCGCCTTCTGAAGTGCCCTCGTTTGGTGGTACTGAGAATTGTTCACCATTGTTTAAAAATCGTTTTTCTTTTTCATTTACCTGTACCACCTTCCTGCTGCGATTTGGCTCTGAGGCTCTGCATCCAGACGGCCAATTTGCCCGGCTCGCCTGACTCGTTGCCGAACTGACTTCTAAAGCTTTATTGTATTCGAACCTCGGCAAGATATTTTATTCTCTTTTCTTTTATTTTTGAACCAACCCAGAGCTATTTTCTCTGCCTGAAAATGCACGAACCTGATATCCCTGAATCGATCCTGAACTCGTTTCCACCTGGCTCCGTCGTCGAATTTCGCCCATTCGGGAAGTGACAGGTCGGGCAGATTCTTCTTTATGTCTTCGTACCACTGAAATGCATCTTATTCAGTATATATTTCAAAGAAGGTTCACAATCGGGAATTTTGGAAGATAAAGTTGGAATTTGAGACGAAGGAAACTAAAAAGCTTTTTCCTTCAATAAAACTAGGACTTTTCATCAAATCGAATAAAAATAACTGTTCTGGCGGCGACTGTAGAGCCGATGAGTCCCGTAGCGACAAAGTATCTCAATTTGAGTGCGTGCCTGGCGATGCTGGCCACGATGCCCACGAACTGGCGCTCCTGACGCAGATTGATCATAGCCACCTGTCGGTGCAGAAGGAAATTTCTGAAAATATGGTTATTTTTGTTCGGTTCAAAATATTTCAATAAAGATTGATTTGAAGGAAACTCAATAACGACTTTCTAACGAATTGTCAGTACTTTAGAACACAGACTTCTCAAAAAGTACGCACTAGATTCTTTACAAAATTTCATGAAGAAAGGATCGAATTGTCAACTTTTGAGGGAAAGACTGGATATTTTTTCTTAAAATAATCACCTGTGTCGATTTTGAGGGGCATTAGAGAACTGTCTGTTGGATTGCGCGGTGCTCGGGCCGATCTGGCTGATCCCTGACGAGGATGCGGCCACAGCCGGGTGCCTGCCGAACTTGCCGCTCCTCAGGTACCGCAGTGCGGTGCATCGTGGTTGTCGCAGAAGTCCGCCGATCATCTCATCACCTAAAATACATTTATTATTCCATTCGAGTTTTCACAACAAAACAATAATAAAAACAACGAAATCACAGCGTTGAAAACGGACTTCAACGAAATACCGTATCCAGAAATAGAAAATTACAAGATTACTCTATTCGTGGGATACGGTATTTTACTTTTAGCCGATTTCAATATCCGTGACAGACCATCGAGCTAAGAGTTTCTAGCGTTTCGGTGCAATTTTGAAGACTCGGAGGCGATCTACAGACATGTGTCCCGAAGACTGCTAATTTTTAGGATTCTCCGAAAAATGGTATGAAATTAGAGAAAAAGAGGGAGAAAATTTGAATTTAAAAAAAAAAAGAAATGTGAATGGTCCGGAAATTAGCTAGGTGACAGAGTAAATTCTTAGCTCGATGTAAGTGAACACCGTAAAATCACTGGCGAAACGATGACTTAGAAAATCGCGAAGAAAAACGAGAAAAAATGAAGGAAAAACTAGAGAATATTCTGAAAGGGGAAAAGAATTTGTAGAAATGGAAGTGAAAACTGAGATCAAATGAAGAAGTGGATAAAAACTGATAAGGGGATTTGTGAGGATAAAGAATGAGGAAAAGACCCTGGAGATATGAGCCTTGAGATAAAGCTGCTTGCGACATTAGGTAAACAAATTATATGTTTCAAGAAAGAAAAATAGTGTGCCGAAACGAGAGGGGAAAAGACAGAAATTTCGTCTGATGAAAAATATCACAGAAAAGTCGCGCGCGCACCCTTTGAAAAGATGACTGACAAATTTGGCAATGAGTTTTTAAATGAAAAATGATAAACTTTAGAAATGACAGGGTAGAATATGAAATTCCAAATTCTCTAAGGAAATATCATGATCTCGGGAATTAAAAAGACGAATTTCTGTAAAGAAAGACTGGTGATATAGAAAATAATCGGATTATTCGGATTTGGCTTTTCGTTTGAAATAAATAGGCAGAAGGGAAATGACGGCGAAGAAAGTTAGCAGGAATATGGACTGCCAATTCCACACCACGTTCGTCTGCGTCATTTGCTCAAGAGTCACGCCCGCCTGAAATTCGTATTTTTCATTTAAAGGAAAAACCCCATGTTCAACTCATTTGTTTTTTTTTAACAAGAAGAAAATAAAACTGTTTCAAATAAGTTTCTCGTGATTTACAAGAAAAAACGTTAAAGATTTTAGAATAATCCGTCACTTGCAAAAAATATATATAAATTTACGAAAGCTATTTCTTAAAATGTCGACCTGAATGTAGAGGAAACTGGGCGGAGCGACACCCAGAAAAGTGCCCCAGAAGAACGGCGACAGGGGCACATCGAGAACGGGGCTGAGGATGTTGATGGACCAGTTGGGCAGGATCGGGGTCACTCGCAGGAAGATTATGTAGTTCAGCAGGTGGTCGCGGTGAGCGGCCACTTGCGATTGCCAATAGGCAATTCGGTCGGGAAACCGTCTGAAAATATTCGAATGCCGTTCTCCAGGACTGAACCGTGTTCTTGTTTAATTCAGATTCTAGGCGAAAGGAGAAACAAAACTGCAACTATTGTATGTTTCAAAATAGCTCAAAATCTAAAGTCTCATAAAGTCGAGAAAAATTTCTCAAGCAACTTAAAACTACGAGAATTTCTGGGTTTTACAGGGAGAAAACTCTACCTGATTACGAACTGCCTTCCAAAAAGATGGGAGAGAAGATAGCAGACAGCGGCACCGACTGCAGAGCAGGTACAGACCAGGAGAATGGCGACGGGGAAGGGAAAGAGGTAGCCGGACAGAATCGTGAGGAAGATCGATCCGGGAATCGCGAACGATTGCAGCGTGATGTACACCGAGATCACTGCTAACAACACCGAGTAGAAATTGTCGTTCTTGTATCTGAAATTAGAGTTCTCTGCAAGATCGGGCGTTAACATTTTAGAAAAAGAAAATTCCGAAACTCACAAATGACTAGATCTAAATTTTCTCACTAAATTCCGACCAATTTTCATTCTATCCCGGTCTTGTAATCCTGTCATTCATGAATTGCCAGGAAATTCAAACACGATTTTTCAATTTGGATAGAATTTAAAAAAATGTCCTACTTAGATAATATCCTTCCGAGAACTTTGGCGTCTTCAATATTTCTGGGTAGTTTGAGTTGACTTCGATCGCTCTCGGACACTTCAGGGAAAGTCAGGAAGACGAGTAGCAGACAGGAAATGAATCCAGCGAATATCAGGGGCAGAATGTACATGCGGTTTGACTGCTGAAAAAACATGATTTTTTCTTTAAAGTCAATAAAAATCATTAGAATATCAGTCTTAAATTCTTTTTAGCATCTTCTAGTAGCTTGAAAAAATAAACAAAAATTGTAAAACTGAAAATTGTAGACCTCTTGACTTTCGCCTTTCTGCCGAGACTCCGACTTCTCCGGCTGAATTTCGTCCACCACTGCGTTCTTCCCATTTTGACTGCGAGCGGCTTTCGATGACATCAATTGATCTGGAAATAGTCAAATAAAATGAATTTAAATATTTCAAAATCACAAAATTCATGATGATGAAATTATCTCGAGGAAGTTTTCGATGAAAATTTGTTCAAAATCGATCAACTAATCTAAATTTAATTTTAAAGTGCTGAAATAAGTCAAATCGATAAACTCGCGGAAAATCAAAAGGGAAAGGGTGGCGTCATTTTGAATTATCGCGAATAAATAATGTGGCAGGTGGGAGAGCGGGGAGAAGAGGCAGAGGGAGGTAGGGGTGAGAGGGTCGGCATTCGATCCGATTGTCCTGCACTTACAAGCAAAGTAACGAGACCAGCTGGGCAAAAACCCTGTAAAAGTAGCGTATTTCCATCATTCAGTCACTCGCGCAATTCACATGTTCATACTTGGCCGAGCACTCGCCAATTATTTGCATCATCTGATTATGAGGAACTTGCGAAATTCTCGAAAAATTGCCTCTTTTCTTGTTCACTCGTTAAATTACAGGGTTGCGGGGAAATATCGATTTTTCCTTTGAATCTCCCTCTTCTAGATACCCGTAAAGCCTTTATCACGTGCTAGAAAATATAGCGAAAAATCAGATTATCATATTTACCTATCTAGTTTTTTGAGTAAAACGGTTAAATTCCAGGAACTCTGATGGAATTCAATACGATAGGCGACTCATTTGGCCCTCTTTTCCACTACCAGTACCGATTCATAGTGATCGGGGACTCGACCGTGGGAAAGTCCAGTCTGCTCAAGTACTTCACCGAGGGAAAGCGGGCTGAGATCAGCGACCCCACAGTTGGAGTCGACTTCTATGCTAGGATGATCGAATTGAAGCCGGGATTTCGAGTGAAACTGCAACTCTGGGATACAGCCGGCCAGGAGAAATTCAGGTAAACAAGCGACTTTTTTTGTAAAGTGTTCTATCTTTCATTTAGAATTCGTTGAAATTTCAAAGATTTTCGAAACAAAAACATTCAGATCGATAACCCGATCCTACTACCGCAATTCCGCGGGCGTTATGGTAATATACGACATAACGAATCGGTCGAGCTTCGAGCATGCCGCGAGTTGGATAAATGAGGCAGAGGCCAATATGGGAGGATCTAATCCTTCAAAATGCGTGTTTCTTCTGGTTGGACATAAATCCGATTGTGGAGATAAACGACAGGTAAATATCATTTTCTTATTTAACGTTTTTTTTTGTTTCTTTTCTAAAAAGATTCATTTAGGTGGATTATGAAGAAGGCGAATACCTCGCGAAATACAACAAGATGAAATTCATCGAGACCAGCGCTATCACCGGAGACAACATTGACGATGCTTTTCTAATTCTAGCTCAGGAGGTAAATCTTCAATTTCTAAAACCTTTTAAAGAATGTCGTCTATCACAAAAATCATCAAAAAGCTTAGGTCTATTCCCGCATCCAAAACGGCGATTTGCGACCTACAGATGGTTGGGAAGGGATAAAGAGCGGCCTGATGCGGAGTCAGTCGATAACTTTGTCCACGGATGGATACGATTCGCCCAGGGATCACGGAGGGTGCAATTGCTGATTTTTTTTAAAAAATTTTATTTTAACATTATCGTTCTTTTTCTCAAAACTAACAAGAGAAATGTCTGACCTAAAGTCTTTAGGTCAGACAGACACTTCCTTTGTGAAATACGCCTCTTTCAAAATTCACCGGTTTACGCAGGATTCTTGCAATTTCAAACGCACTTGAATTATATCGTATCGATTCAAAATAATACTCATGGAACTGTAAAATATGTCTTCTCTACAAAAATTCAGAATCGTCGGGATTAACACTTTCCAAAATTCGAAAACTAAACAGAAAAGAAGAAAATAACACCGTATCAATCAAATTCGATGGTTCCGAGTTTCTTCCTCCTAGAAATTAGATATCTAGATCTCCTAGTCTTTTTCCTCTTGGACCAAATTCGCACAATTCACCTTGTCACTGGGCATATATTCGTTTCAGTCTTCCTACGGGTTTGAAGCTGTTTTTTTTTCAGAAATTCGATTTCTTGTCAGGAAACTATTATTTGAATGCTTTTTCTAGGATTTTCTAGTCGACTTTTTCTTGTGAATCTACGCGAAATTATAATAACGACATCCTCTAATATCGCAGTAATTAAAGTAGTGAATGAAATCATTTTGCAAATTCTTCGTGGATTCTGGAAAACTTTCATATAAATTTCGCTCACATTTATCGCTGTATTCTTGGAATGTCTCGTTTCGTTCTGAACCTTCAGATTTTCGTCGCTTTCTCAGACAGTCGACGTAACTTTCGTGCTTCTCTGCAAATTTGAAAAAAATGGACCTCTGAATTATTTTCAGGGATGAAGCATTTGGCAATGCATTAGAAATAAGCATTTCGAGTAATTTCACAACACATCTGTGCAGGTTAATGAAAAAGAAAAATAGCATAATTTTCGATGCAACTCGTGAATTTATTGTCACTCCACAAAACGAATCTGTAAATAAAATAAAATTTTCTGATTGAAACTACGAATGTTCGTCAAAGATGAAATATTTTGGTTGCGAACACTTTTCTTCCAAAATAAAAATGCCGTTTGAGAGAAAAGTACTCGCAACTGAATCTCTACCTCACAGCCTATCACAGACGATTATATGAATGCTTGATAAAATTTTTTTGAGAATTTAGAAAACACCTGAATCACAAAAATACTTTAGCCAACCTTCTGATTGCTATTTATATTTTAGCCTAGCATTTGAGAATATGATTCAGGCGTTCTTTCAAAGCCTGAATAATGATAAAATCGGGATTGATGAAAAAGACGAGCATGATAAGGAAAGAATATACCGGCTTAAAGTGCACATAGAAAATTTTAAAACAACAAAAATAAAATGATTCACCAGAGATAATTTGATGAATAGAAACTCGCACGGGGGATAAAATTACAGGATTTTGAGACTGCGACTAATTTGGATTTAGATACTAGGAATATTCGGAATTGGGAAGATTTAAAAATTAAACACGATTTTAATGTAAGCACCGCTTATAGTTTCGTGCAGTTTATAGAGTACAGGATTTTTATTATTTTTTAATTTTGAAATATATCTCAATGACTAAATGAAAAGAATTTTATAAACTGCACCATAATTAATTTTAGTCCTCGTTTTTCTAACCATTTGAATTAATCAGGCAATAAATATGCGCAATACTTCACTTTTCTTCAAATATTTTCTCGGAAATTTTGCTGGAATAAAGGAACGAAGAAAATTTCAAGCAAAATTCACAAAATACAATACCCATTTGTCTGGTTTACAGAAAGAAAGTGTTTTAGCTGGACTCGGCCCAAAAATGTGCATCGACAAGAACCTTACAGCAATCTTTCTTTCACTCAATGACCGGATCGCGCATTCGCCAGCAGTTCCTTCACGTCCCAAATCATAATCGTCCGATTCGCTCCAACAGTCACCAGTTTCCCCAGTGTCTCCTGAAATTCATAAGATTCGTGTGATAAATTTTAGATTTTTCACTAATAAAATTGCTTTTTAAAAATAATTTTAAGATTTTTTGGAATACCTGAAGATGCATGGCATTAACGCCAGTGCGAATCTCGTGCTGAAGAGCCAGAGCGGTCAGACTGAAAGTAAATATTTCAAAAACTACATGTATGTGTGTTTAAAATTGGATGAGTTTTTCTTCTCGAAGCTTGCAGATTTCTTTCTTTGAAAAGAGAAAAAAAACTAGATCTTTAGCATGACTAATAAATAATTCTCACTTGAAATGAGTGGGATTCTGGGACATTTTGTCGTGACAAGTGATGCAGATTCTGACAGGCAGCTCGTAGCCCATTGGGGGGTAGACCGTGTAGTGATTGCAGCACGAGCCGCACACCGCTGCTCCGCATGTGCGACAGTGGTGCTGACGGAGCCCGACTACCTGTCAAATTAAAGTTCATTTTTTGATTAGAAAATAGATGTAAAAGTCAAACACATCAAGAATATGTTTGAAAAAATAGAACATTTTTAAGGGAGTAATGGAAAATTGATTATTTTTTAAACTACAGTAGCTATCAAACGCTAGAACTATTACGATTATGAATGCAGCCTAGTAGGCTCAATAACTGTGGGCCAATTTGAATGGAAATTTGCATGCATATTCTTCTTATTGAACTGTAAATTGTTTCACGATAGCTGACCATATCAGAATGTCAGAATGCACCCACAATCACAATTGTTCCAAACATTCAATCCCCACTAAATAAATTACCTTTCTCTGCCACATGGCCGAGACATTCCAGAAGAAGGGCGCATTGCACAACTGGCACTGATCGGATGTCTTCCAGGGCGGGGTCTCGACCCTCTTCACGGACATGTCCCAGCACACCAGACGGCCCGAATCGTCTGCGGAGAAGAGGCGTTGAGAGGCCTGTTGCAGACTGGTGATCTTCGTGGAATGAGCACTCAAAATTTAAATTGTGTATTCTGTTAAAAGTCAGAAAGTGCCTACTTGAGCTCATAAGCCTCGCCCTTCTTGCCTCCGATGTCCCACATGATGACGAGGTTGTCGTGGCTGCCAGAGAACAGAATCTGATGCACGCGGTCCCAGGCCAGTGACGAAATCGAATCTGGAAGAACAGGTTATAAAATTGGAAACAATTTCTTAGGATGATCATTTTGGATTCTGAATAAGTCATTATCCTGATGCTTGAGATAAATGGAATTGGATATAAAAGCATTTTTGAAGCTACCTCAAAAATTAACCAGCATTTATTCGAGTCGTATCAAAACTGAAACCTACTAGTGTGAGCGCTGAGTTTGCTGACGAGTTGAGCGGCGTTTCCGACGAGTCGCAGAACGAGAACATGACCAGCGTGGTCGCCCACGAAGATGAATGGCAGGTCCACGACAAGGGCCGTGCAGCTGCTGTCGCAGTGATATGCTCCTAAAATTGGAATACCGTAATCCAGTTGAATTTTCAAAATTTACGCTTCCATCAGGGCTGTACGTTATACAAGTTTTAATTTCATCGACCGTTATGTTATATGACGGATCTATTCAAAATCTTCGATATAGAAAATACCCCAAAATGCTCGTTATCAGTTACGTTTCATTATATAACGTACAGCCCTAATTTTCATACTCTGAAACACGACGTGTCGATAAAAGCGAAACTTCCAACTTATTAATTTGGTGAAACTTATCGAAAACGCTTTTAAAAATACCTGTCTTGACTCCAGTCTCAGAGCAGTGCCAAATCAGGGACTTGTCCTTCGAGCAGGAGAACAGCAGTTCGGCAGTGACCGCCAAGGACAGACCAGAAATGGGGCCTAATATAACAAAGGAATTTGGTACTGAATGAACTGCACGATTCAATCAATTTTAAAATAAACAGAATGACCTACCTGCATGAACGGTCCACTTACGGTGCTCGCTCATGCTATTCAAGTCGTCGGCCACATGGAACTCGTAGACATGACCGTTGAGCAAACCGACGAGAAGTCTGAAAACAGTATCGAAAAAATATTAGGATTCACAGAAAGTGTCAGTTTATTTTTAAACTCTTACCTGTTAGTCTCCTCGCTGTAGAGGATGCGAGTAGCCACCACGGGCATGAAATGGTGGATGGATGGCCAAAACTGACCATTGTCTCTGAAAATTTCTCGTATCGATCAAATTAAATGAAAGTTCGTATGTTAAAAAATAGCGAGAAAAGGCGAGAGATATAGGAAATTACGTACTACTTTTTTCACTATCTCCCGCTGACTCTTCTGTCATTTTATTCTTCTTTACACATAGTTTTATACGCGCATTTATCGAAAGGTGTTCTTTAATGTTTTTTTTTCAATCTACGAACTTTCAATTAATTTGACCGGTACAATAAGTCAAAGATAAAATTTATAGATTTTCACAGAAAATATATTCGAATATTTTTCGTCAAGTTTTCACCTCTTCAAATACAGCCGAATGGATCTGTCGTCGCTGGTCGTCCAAACGCCCTCCTCACGGGTCAGCAGAATCACGTCGTTCACACGCGCCAAGTGACCGTCGATCTTCCCGAGCAAAGCTGGAAAGAAATCAGTTTATTTTTTTACTGGATAATACTAAAACTAAATTTTCTTCAAAAGTTAGATATTTCTGCAATAATTTATGCAGATATTTTACAATTTTTAGATGAAATGTTTGAGAAAGTTAGTTGCATCAATTTTCCAAATCTGTTGTCGACCTACTCGGTTTGATGTCAGCACCAAAACAGTTGCCGTGCGACGTGCCTGCGGAGCTGTTCGAGTTGATCACGGCCGACATCAAGAATCACTGAAAACAACTTTTCCAGAGGATCAAATTTTGAAATCCACGGCCTATCAAACGGTGCAGAGCCGAGTTTTCTAGCTTCTCTAATGAGCACTATTTTTCTTCTTGCAATTTCGTTTTTCGTCTAAGGATTCTTGACGAATATTTTTTCAAAACTGAATGAAAAATGTTCGAGAAGGATAATCTTTCAAGTCCATTCATTTTTCTAAATGTCAGGATTCGTGAAACGTTCCGAACGAGCATTTTCTCATTCCTGGATGTTCAACGTACCTGCTATTTTCCCGTTCGTCGATATTCCAATCAATTTCGAGTCCTCAGTTTGGTTAGTCGATTTATCGAACTGCAAAAGCAGGGTTAATTGATAAATTTTGATGAGTCACGAGGCAAAATGTGGAGGAAAGCAAGTTGATGGAAAAGTAATGAAGAGGGAAGATTTCTTGCTCGAACAAGGTGATTTTGTTCAGATATGAAGGTAAATCACAAAACAAGGATATTGCAAAACAAAAAAGGAAAGATGAAAAGAAAACGGTCTATTTTGAGAAAAAGGATTTCAAAAGGGGCGGAAAAGTCGAAGGCAAAATGCAAAAGGTGGACATGAATAGGGCAAGAAAAAGGCTGTGAAGGAAAATGGAAAACACAAATGGGTAGGGAGGAACCTAGTATTTTGAAGAACATTCTAGTTTTCGAGGGTGCGTTATATGCTCGCAATTCCAGACAAACAGATATCCCCAAATATCATCTCCCGATTTCAACTTCTTTCATTTTACAACTTATTCAGTTTCCCTGTCTGCGTTGCAGTGTCTATTGTTTTGTAATCTCTGTAATTTTCGTTTTCGATATAGTTGTCTAACCCGCGAAACATCGAGATATAGATGTGACGAATAAGATGAAAAACCATTCGGAATTTGGTCTATGATATGTCTCTATATCTTGCGGTCTCCAAGCGGCCAAGCAGACATGACCCAATCCATGCCGCTCGGCGACATCCAGACGCAGCCCAACGCGAAGATCGTCTTCAATGCTCCCTATGACGACAAGCACACCTACCATATCAAGGTATTGATGGAAAATGCAGAAAATGAGAAACTCTTGACGAAAATCTTGTCAAGAATCTCCAAAAATGTTACAAAAACTAATCATTCCACTTGCAGATCATCAACTCGAGTGCCCGTTGCATCGGCTGGACGATCAAGACCACCAACATGAAGCGTCTCGGCGTCGACCCGCCCTGCGGCGTCCTCGATTCCAAGGAGTCCACTCTGATGGCCGTTAGTTGCGACGCCTTCGCCTACGGGCAGGAAGTTCGTGAAATGAGAGATTTCTCAAATCCGGCATCAAGATATAACAACAACACTCAAGACCTATATTTCGATGCTGAATTTGACGAATCAGAACTAGAAAATTGACACCTTGGAGAGAGATCTCAAATGAACAACTTTCTAGAATGCTAGTGTTTCCTTCTTCAACTAACAACTAATGCCTTTATCTTGCAGGACACGAACAATGACCGCATCACCGTCGAGTGGACGAACACCCCTGATGGCGCCGCAAAGCAGTTCCGCCGCGAGTGGTTCCAGGGCGATGGCATGGTCCGCAGAAAGAACCTCCCCATCGAGTACAACCCCTGAATTTCTCACACCCACACACATCGAATAAATGTTTTTGAAAAAATAACTGTTCATTATGCAAACACTCTAGTAATTAATTCCTTCTCTTGCTCGAAACAATTCTAGATCTTCTTACTTCTCCAAATCATTGACGTGCATGTCTCTGTACGATTATTCGCGAAAGATCTTCAAGGTTGATCTTCACAGGGTTTTGAAGAAGCTGTTAGAAATGTGCGTTTCTTCTTACAATTAAGAGCCGAAAACTTCGGGTCCCTTGTAGTTTCCATCCTCTTTTCTAGAAAATAGTATGGAGAAGATAAAAGAGGGTGGTAATTATAAGGGGCCAAATGACGAAATGCCTCCTTTTTCTGCATAAATTCTGTCAATTTCTATTGCGTTCAGTCACTTTTACGTTTCGTCAAATACTAAAAAGCGTTACGCCATTCCGTCATTTACAGGTTGCCATCGCCAAATGCCATTACAGAAAGAAGTGTATTCCGGCCTAAAACTGAATTCTTTTATTATAATTGGCGTATTCGAAAGATTTTACGATTACACTTTTTCAGAAGATTTATGATTTGAAACTAGAATTAGAACACGACTATTTCTCTCTTAGAAAATATGCAGCATTTCGAAGCAGCAAAAGTGAAACCATGCAACTTTCGAGAAAACTATTCGTTCTACCATCATAATTAAAAATCACCACAGGTCGATCATCCTCAACAATTGCAACACATGAATATGTCGTGCTCAAATCGATACCGATTGAAGCCATTTTATTCTTTAATTTTTAACTTCAAAATTTCTGCTGATTTAGAAAATAAATCGTACATTTATGCATAAATAAATTTTAAAAAATCAAGAATCATTAGGAGCAAGAAAGCAAGCTTTTACACTGACAAGGAGTGCTCAACATAGGAAGCGCCTAATTCCGAAAACGGCCCATAGCATCTGGTAGCCCAGGTCATGAGCTGCTCAATGGTACCAATCTTACCTGCCCATACGGGCGTTACGCTGTAAACGACGGACGGAAAGTTTCATTTTCCAGGTCTGTTGTCGCACAACATTTTCAAAAATTCATAACTTCCTTACTTGTGGACCAAATTTCATGATTCTTTTTTTATTCGACAGAATTTAGTCTCTAGATTATCAGATATCAAAAAATAATTTTTTGAATATCAATTTCTGCGGAAATGCGCGTTTTTCGCGTCTCAATTGCAGACTTTTCATAATGTCCTGAGTTTACGCGTAAATGACATTGAAAAAATTCGTCCTTCCAATATGTTGTGTAGAATGACACGATGAACAACTTTCGTCGTTGGACCAACTCCTGAATCATCACTGTTGGAGCTCCAGAATTTTTTGAAGTACGACGACCAATTATTGCAAAATGCCGTTTTGACAGAAATTTTCAAAAACTCATATCTCCCTATATTTTTGACGAATTTTCATGATTATTTTTTTATTTTGTAGATTTTGTCGAGGAGAATATGAAAAGAATAAAAATAAAATTTTTAGAAATTAATTTTGGCGGGTAAGAGTTACCCGAAGATACCCTATATACCCGTACTGCATTTACAAGGGTAATGCGAGTCAACGTTGGAATTTTCCATGGAATCATGTAGAGCTGTTCAAGTTAATCAACTTTTGTTCCAGAACTTATTCTAGAATCTGCACATACAGGGAGATATGATTTTTTGAAAATTACCGTCAAAACGGCATTATGCTGAATTTGGCCATCGAACTTCAAAAAATTCTAGAGCCGATACGGTAATGATTCAGGAATTGGTCCAACGACGAAAGTTGTTCAGCATGTCATTCTACGCAACATACTGGAAGAACATATTTTTCCAACGTCACTTACCCGTAAACCCAGTACGGGTATATGGGGTAATTTCGGGTAACTTTTACCTACCAAAATTAATTTTCAAAAAATTTCTTGTTACTTTTAGATTATTCTCCTGCTCAATATCTGCAAAGTAAAAAAAATCATGTAATTTGGCCTAATAGACAGGGAGATATGAGTTTTTGAAAATTTCCGTCAAAACGGCACTTTGCAATAATTGGTCGTCGTACTTCAAAAAATTCTGTAGCTCATAAGAATGTGAATTCGAGGTCGATCCTGAAACAAAGTTGTTAACCATGTCATTCTACACAACATACTGGAATAACAGATTTTTCCAACGTCATTTACGCGTAAACCCAGGACATTATGAAAAGTCCGCAATTGAGACGCGAAAAACGCGCATTTCCGCAGAAATTGGTATTCAAAAATTCTTATTTTCTTACCTGGTAATCTAGAGACCAAATGCTGTCGAATAAAAAATAATCATTCAATTTGGTTCAGGAATAAGAAAGTTATGAATTTTTGAACATTTTCTTAGACTATCAAGAATTAGTTTTTGACAAAACAGATGGTTTTATGGGTGTGGGTAATTTGTTTCGATTAAAGAGTTATACCAGAAAAAATCATAAGGTAAGGGGAGTACTATGCAAAAAACAGTAGTCAATTTGGATGAAAAATAAAAAAGAAAGGTATTCAAAAAGTAAAATATAGAGATAAACTTGAAGCGCCCTGTATATGAGCGAGCCCAGTGACTCTAGATATGGATGTATTGACCTATAGACTTCAGAAATAGATGTATCACATCCAACTGGTCATTTTGGTAGGCGATTTGGGGATCTATGACATACTTTTGGAGTCACACCTCTCGAAAACCTCTATTTCTGTAAGATTCCTTGAACTTTCTATAGTTAACTAGGAGATATTGCTGGAGACAAGTGAAAATGTAGTACCTAGGGAAGTCATACATGAAATTGAAGGAAATTAATAATGGATGTAGAATATGCTAATTTTTGGCTACTTATGAGCACTTTTCATCGAGTTCCGAGATTTTTATGGCTCGAAATAGCCGAATTTGATGAATGAACACAATAAATACGCTCAAGTTTGTCCAGAATATTCGAAACGATGATAGAACCTGAAATGACGAGTTGAAATGAAAAGGTTGTGAAAAATTATAATCCCGAATCTGTTACCTGAATTACTGTACTGTGTGTTATGAGCCTGAATCTAGTATATGGAAGACTACGAACTTCCAGGCTACGAATTATCCAGGATAGAGCTACGAGTTGTACAAGCCAAGCTGCCAAATAATGTAATTTTAGTCTGAGTCATGACCTAGATTACTGTATGTTTTGTGTTTTCCTCATCCCACGCGGTTTTTAAATAAAAATAAAACTTTTTAAATATATCATGCGGTTTCCAGGTTGTCGTTTATATGCCAGCATTACTCCACAAAATCGATGCCAGTCGTTCGTTGCCTCGAAATCTGCTGAAAATTTTATACTTGTGCATTCTTGCATTCTTCATTTTCAAACACGAAATCTTGAACAGCTTATGATAATTGTATGCAGTCATATATAATCTATCAGGGTCGTGCGAAGTCCGATTCTGATTCTGAAAACTCCTAAAATTCGGCTATAATTGGCCCCCGAACGTTAAAATGCGAAAGTTTGAAAAAAAAAGTACGCTAGTTTAGTAGCTGTCGTATGAAAATGCAAAATAATGAAGTAAACCGGTGAAATATTCAAAAAAAGAAACGTGGTATCTTTTCCTAATAAAAAGACGGAGTGACGCGGTATCTTTTCGTAATAGACGTGGTATCTTTTCGTAATTGCCCATCTTAATTGAATTTTTCGATAGCCGAAATCGTGGAAATGGGCAACGATGGTGGCATTGGAGCACCCAAGTATCGTCTCCAATTCTCGAGTGGTAGCTTCCGGATTGGCCTTGATAGCGCTCTGCAATTCGTCGTTTTCGATGGAGGATGGTCGTTCACTGCGATCATTTTTTTTGGGGCTCGTATCTTCTGCCGCGAAGCGATAGAACCAGCGGTTGACTGTCCAACGAGAAGCAGTGCCCTCACCGAATGTGTTGTTGATGTTAGCGGTCGCTCTTCTCGCATTGTTGTTTTGGCGCCACTCGTAGTAGATGACTGTTCAAAGTGGGGGTTCACTTATAATAATCGTAAGTCATCAAACCCCTGGGTGCGGGCTCTTATATGCCCATGTGGTGATAGCTTAGAGAACATTCTACAAGGTTCTCACATGTATTAGGGCATTCGACTCATTTTTAGAAAATTATAGATTTTTAAAATTTTTGGTGCAGGACTTTCTTAACAGCGTAATAATATTCAAATAAAATTTTCGATTAAATTCAAATTGAAATTCGGCTAATTGTGAGGCCTGGCGAAGCGGCCGATCGAGTTCTAGTATTTATTATATCATTATTGTTGCAGGCCAGAAAATGAATGAAGAGTCAAACGCGTGCATCGATACAAACAACTATGCTTATCCTTCTACAGTCAGTGCTGATAATAATGGTAGCACGTTTATCATGACGAATAAGATTATCGCTTCGCAAAAGGTCAAGGAGCGAGTCACCAAAAAGATGAAGACCAAGTGGCAAGAGTTCTATCACTACGACTATGATAGCAACATCCAATGGCGTTTGGCAAACCAAAAGAAATTGGAGTAAGTTAAATTTTATTGATCTCTCATTATGCCCAATTCCCAATGGGCTACTCTGTTCATAAGCAAATGAAGCGAGGCTTGAGTCTGTGAAAATCGAGATTAACTTCAAGGTAAAGGAAAATAGAACTATCATTATTCCTTTCAGGCATACGAAAACAGCGATAGTAACGACTGCGGTTTGTGCACGAGCGGCTCCTTCGGTTGCGAAAGCCCTCGCGCAAGCTACGACCCCAGTGGCGAAGACTGGCACAATCGTTGCTGTGTCGGTAGCACCAGCTTTTGCGCAAACCGTAAAGGTGGTAGGTGACGTCGCAGTACCTATCGCGGCCACGGTCGATAGCATACGCGTGCTCAAGTCAATTGGCGCCTCGATCGACGAAAAAAATCCGAGCCAATTCGTCAAAATAACGGTCAAAGTCGGAGCCGAATGGGGCGGAATGTACACTGGGGCAGCGGTGGGATCAGGCAAGCTATTATAATTGGATAGTAATTTACTCGGACATTATTTTCTGAAATTTCACGTGAACTGCTCGAACAATTTTATCAGAATAAGCAGCCTTCAATCATATTGTGATCATGGTAATATTATATTTAAGCACTTGGCCCGGTTGGAACTGCTGTCGGCGGCATGGGAGGCTATCTGTATGGAAAATTAGTCGGCTCTATGCTTGATGACTAACCACTATTGACTGAAGTGAAGGTTTTTTCCTTGAACTTTTCTTCTTGAGATTCTTATCATTTTATTTGAAATGAAATTCTGGCTCGCCCCTTATCTTCGCCAGACTTGACTGATTAAATAAAGTTATTAGTATACACAAGTTATAATTGAGGATAAAACACTTCAAAAATCACAAGTGTAGTAAAGAAATTGGAAAAATGAAATTAACATCTTAATCAAATAGTCATTATATGGAGTAAATTTAAAATTTATACACTTTCTTGATTATGTTTGTTCGGAAGCGTTTTTGAGAAAAAATATTCAACTACATTTTTAAGAGTGAATGTCAGAATTATTCAAAGTGATGCGGAACAGGGGTCCCTCAATTTGGCTGATTTTCACATATATTGTTCAGTTTTTCACGCTGATTCTCGTGGTGTGATTTGTTTTTCATAAAAATTGTCGTATGCAGGATTACGGTAGCCTAAAGTTTTGACAGATCC
>LIAE01010297.1:0-18147 GCA_002287525.1 Diploscapter pachys | reverse complement strand
AAAAATTTTCTTTATATTTTTACTTTATTCTCCTACTCAAGATCTACAAAATAAAAAAATAGTCATTCAATTTGATCCAGAAATAAGAAAGTTGTGGGGGTCAAAGTTGACACTATGAAATAATCACCCTGGTTTTACGCGTTCGGACGCAATTTTCGGGGTTTCGACCATGGCGATTTTTACCAAAATTGGTCATATCTTGTGCAGAATTGAATCCTCTTTCCCATGGACTAATATTTAGCTTTCGATCGAACTTCTTTTTGGTCGAAAAAATCGAAAACTGGGGTGAGTTTAAAGTTTAAATTTAGAATTTAGAATTTTCCCGCCAAAACAGGTGGTTGTTATGGCTTGTCATAGTTACATTATTTGTAGAGTTTTTCATGGGCTATTCAATACTGAATACCCCATTCGATTTGGTTTGGAAATAAGAAAGTTATGAATTTTTTCCTGAGATCGGGTCAGTCAAAACTTCAAGCTACCGTAATCCTGCATACGATAATTTTTTACGAAAAACGAATAGCATCACGAGAATCAGCGTGAAAAACTGAACAATATATATGAAAATCAGCCAAATCGACGGATCCCTGTTCCGCACCCCTTCCTTATGACTTTGATTTTTCCTGACATCCACTCTTAAATGGATAACTTTTCTGATTTTACTTTATCTTTATTCCCCTTTTCCAAGGGGATTCCAAAAATCAAAAAGCTCATGTTTGTCTTCCTGCACGGAAATCTTTAGTAAAAGGCGAAAGATTTTTTCGGATAATTGCAGAAAGACGAGAGTGAAGTGTCCATATTTGGATGGAAAATAAAATAGGGAAATAAACTTGAAACACCCGGTATATTTTCAATTTCAGTTTGGTTTCCAAAGACCTGATAAGCGTAGAGAGAATCGCAAAGGGAAATCTCGCTGTTATCAAAGAAAAACTCTTCCGAGCCATGAATTATTGCTCAGTAATCGCAAATGTTGAATTTTTGTTTAACTTTGAAAGTATCGATAATGAAAACTAATGGATTTTAGTCATTGAAATGTATACGATCTTATCAGCTACACGATAAAACTTGCAAATATTGCTCAAAATGCCGAATAAGACAAATAGCGTGGTTATAAATTTAAAATTTTTACAAAAATATCAATTATTGAGTTTCGAAATTTTAAAATGACCGAAAATTTCGCGATTTTGTTATTTATTATTCATGAGTATTGACTGGATAGTAAACCATTATCATCGAAATTTTGTTTGCTGATGTTACATAGGGAATGTAAGGTTTCGATTTTTCAGTTAGAAATTCTTCGCCCCTTTCAAAATATCTTTAGATTACTTGCATCTTTATCTGTGTCAATACCACCTTGTTCATGTGCTCGTAAAATCAAACTGATAAGTGCCACTGTGTCGCTAATGCCTGTCATTCTTTTAATAGTCGTCGTAAAATATCTTTTTTTTATCATTTCAACTCGAAACTGCATTAAGAGTGAATGTCAGTAAAAAATCAAAAATTTTTATTGTAGCAAAAGAATTCTTGGCATAATGTTTAAACCAGGGTCTTCATGAATCAATATTTGAGTCATATTCATCGATGAACTAACAAAACTATAAAGGACCAAATTCATCAGTCTTACAATATTTGACTATAAAATATACAAATATGAATGTAGTACATAAATTATATAATTGATGGATGTATAATAATTACACAATCTCATACATATGGTATTTTATCCAATAAAAACATTTCTAGTTTTAGATGAAGTAAATGTAAAATTTGTTCATGAAATTCGAAACTGATTTCCCTCTTTTCACATCAACCGATTATCTATGTCTTTTCCAAACTTAAGACGCATTTTGTGAAAGCAGACCAAGAGCGAAAAGCGAAAGGGCCATTTATTTGATGTAAGATCGCTCATACACTCGAATGCCAAAAACACACACAGATTAAAGAAAGGTTTCAGCATTCTCTCCCAAAACTCAGCCCAATATTTGGCATTTTATAACTTTTCCCAAATATGCACACCAATTCATCGTTCGATTTGCGAAATCAGGGCAGTTAGGAAATGACGGTATAACAGCACCCCATAGTTAGAGATAGGCAAGATGGCTAGATAAGGGAGAAATAAAGTGGGCAAGGAAACGTACCATCATATCGTCATCGAAAAATTCGCCAGCTGAGAAAACTCTAAAGATGATAAACCCCTTTCATTGTTAAAAATTTCATAATTTTACGCGGTCTATCTAACAATGCTCGAATGTTGCTCAGGCTTATCTCTCTCCCTTTCTCTCTCGATAATATGTTTAAATGCCAAGCGATTTATGTATAAAAAGCAGGCATTATTTCAAATTTGACCTTTATAGAAACTAATTGCAAGCATTTCTACATAATTTATATACGAACATTGTTCACCTTTTTCTAATTAATTAATTAATATATAACACGCTATTTGTAAGAAACGAGTTTTTCATAGAAGAGGGTATATCCAAAAGTCGAGGTTAAAATTTTGAGTCGAGTTTCTGCCTCCGGGGAGTTTTCGGCTACGCTAATGGCGAATCTGAAAAGATCTCATCGACACGGTCACTTGCTGGTTGCCTATTACCAGAAAAATAAAATCACAAGTCAAAGTACGGAATATTTTCGATTTAAATTTTACAAATAAAATCAAGCTGCCAAAATTATTTATATCGTCTGTTTTGGAAGACTATCCTTTAACATTGTAGAGAGATTGTTTTTCTTACAAGATATATTTTACCAATTGGTTCGCACTACTACTACCGTAGTACTCATCGGTATCGATTTTGTAAACGAATTTCCCCTTGACGGTGGACATTTTCTAAAGCTATACAAATTTTGAGAAAACTGATAAGACTTGGGTAAACCCGGAGATATCCAAGTGGATTTGAATCGACCCTCTTCCCACCAAACCTCACTGGAGGCGTGGGGGATCAAGATCACTTTCTAGCTCTTTTCTCTATTCCCTTATTTATTTGGTCTTGCCTGCCTTTCTCTCGATTTAGAAAATCCCAAGATTTCTAGATTTGGATATCCTAAACGATCTTCTCTGGGTATTCTTCATCGCATGACGAGAGATTTAAAATATCCCAGACGGCTTTCCTCGGATATCCTGTCATGCAGAGAGATTTTCTTTTTATTTTTTTCTTTCAAATTTCATTTCGTTGTGTAGAATTTCGAATTCGTTATTACTCGTTTTTTTCAAATTTTTTCAGCTTTCAGAAAGCTCTGATTTGTCAACATCTATATTAATCTTCCAATGCTATCTCGTAATTTTCTTCTTCGTTGAGCTCTTTCGATTTCGCAATCTCTTTCTCATATAAAATAAATGCTTTCTTCCAATACTGTTTTTTTCATTCCTTATCAGTCATCACTTTTCACGTCAACTCATCCAACTTTTCAAGCAATTTCGAACTCATTTTAATTAAATGTTTTTTTTTTTCATATTTCTTGCAAATTTTAGCTAAATATTCCGAGATATCCAGCTACCCGAATAATTACACTTTTCTTTTCGGCTTTTATACTGGTTTATGGTAGGAATTTCACTATATTTGAGCTCTTTCACAGATATCCTATAATTCTTATGATCTAGTGAAATAATAACAAGAAATTGGGTCCTTGAACTCCAGCCGTCTATGAAAAAATTCTCTGTACGAACAAAAGTTTACGAATTTTGCTCAACTAGCTTATGTGACCCTTTAATTAAGGCTATTTTCTCAGAAATTATCCCCACTTTTCTCCTAATAAATTGAAATCCTCCAATGAACATTAATTACACAAAATTGTGGTCGGTACTACCGATGGGCCCTGCTTGCTATCTGAGCTGTTTTTTTTCCTATTCTCACACGTCTTTCATAGAACTTCAAAAAATTCTAGAGCTCTAACGATAATGAATCCGAGGTTAGTCTTGGAACGAAAGTTGTTCACCATGTCCATCTACGCAACATACTGGAAGGACGGATTTTTCCAACGTCGTTTACGCGTAAACGCAGTACGGGCATATAGGGTAACTTAGGCTAATTTTTTTCCCGCCGAAAATAATTTCTAAAATTTTTAAAAAATATTTTATTTTATTCTCCTACTTAAGATCGACGAAATAAAAAAACAATAATAAAATTTGGTCTAAAAATAAGAAAGTTATGAGGGGTCAAAGTGGACACTATGCAATAATCACCCTGATTTTACACGTTCGGACGCATTTTTTGTGGTTTCGACCATACTCGTTTTTGAAAATTTTTACATATTCGGATGCAGAATTTAATTCTCTACAAAATAAGCCAATTTCCAGCTTGGGGACGAAACTTTAATTTGGAGAAAAAATTCAAAAATTGCAGTCGGCCAGGGTCGAATTTTCGGAAAATATTTTTTTGGTGAAAAACTGTTAACCTTAGCAGGTGGTTGTAGTTACATCATTTGTAGTTTTTCATGGGCTATCCAATGTTGAAAATCCCATTCGATTTGGTTCAGAAATAAGAAAGGTATGATTTTTTCCCGAGGTCGGATCTGTCAAAACTTTAAGCTACCGTAATCCTGCATACGATCATTTTTATCAAAAACGGATAGCACCACGGGAATCAGCGTGAAAAACTGAACAATATATGTGAAAATCAGCCCGATTTGAGGACCCCTGTTTATACCGACTTTTATGCAGGGGCTACGGAATTCTAGCTGTTCCTGCCGGTATCTTCTTCGGGTGCTATCGAATGCACTATTTCTGTCCATGCGGTTGACTTGAGCCCTTAGTCGTTTTGAAGAACTTATTTCATTTTGAAGAATGGGACAAAAATAACAGAGCAGCCGTGTTCTGCCCTGTCCGATAGAAAGAACCAAGTTTTGGAGGCACGGTAGAGGAGGAGGTCATCTCTTTATCGAGGGATGACAAGAGAACAATAGAATAGAGAAAAAGAATGATAAACAAAATCGCTGGATCAGGCAAATGGGCTAAAGTTTTTATGACCCGCGAACAGATTGGAAATCGATACCAAAATTCAAAAAACGATGAAAGAAGGTGCGATTGAGCACAACTTTGGGTCCTTACTGACATTCATTCTTAATCATTTGTCAAAGTTATTATTTTATGATAAAATTTTTCTCGTGAAATATTCGACATCACTATTCTCTTATCACTCCTCATTCAATGTAAAAGCTTGCTTTCTTGCTCCTAATGATCATTGATTTTTTTATTCATTTGCGCATGAATGTATGATATAGCTCCTAAATAAGTAGAATTTTTAATTTAAAAAATAAAAATGGTCTATATCGACATCGACTTGGGCACGACATATTCATGTGCTTCTATAGTTGAAGACGGACGGCCTGTGTTCCATTTAGAGTGATAATGGTCATTTTTGCAAAGTTTTATTAGCATTAGAAACATTCATTTGGGATTTTTTGACCGATAAACTTGTCAAATTTCAACTTTACCGAAGATAAAAACGAAAAATTAGTATTTTAAAGTCTCATATTTATCTACTAAACCTAATTAACTGTTTTCAAAGATTGGCAAAATTCTCGAAAATTATCGCAAAAAGTGCGAATTTCAAATCCAACGCTTCGAAAGTAAGCCTTAAGGAGTACTTTAATATTTACCAATCCCGGAATGGTTGCATCTACGTAAAGTAACTGAATTCTCATTGGATATTTTAATGCACTTATTGGCGAATTTATTTTTGAAACCCGCTTTTTCGCTTTTGTTTTGTCATTTTACTTTTAAAAAAATGTTGTATTTTATATGCAGTTTGGAATCGTCTTTTATAATAGCATCTAGTGAAAGCGAAAAATGCACTTTGGTGAATTCAGTCTTCTATACGGAAAGAAATATTGCTAGGGCTGAGCAATGCTATGTGTGTAAAATAAATAATATCACTAGCATTTTGAAATGGCACTAGGCCAAGCTGGTATATTTCCCTCAACGCGAAAACTGGCACATTGCTTTACGCGCCTATCTCTCGATTTTCTCAGCATTCTTACTCTTGGTTTATGTATTTTAGAATGGACTGGTTTAAGAACATATTCTATTTTACCTCGCCATCTCGTTATCTCTGAAGTTATACTTATTTAGATTATTGTAGAATATGTGATATTAAAGCTTTCTACCAATTTGTTTCATACCAGTTGATATTTTCAGGATTCTGTGACTAGCTAAGTCAATTCGTTCAATCGTTCTCCATTGTCTTTGATCAAATTTTCAAGGTGAGTGAATTAATTCGTTTCTATGATTAGTAACTTCCGTGTGTGTTACTTTACTCAAATCTTTGCAAATGTATAATTTCATAAAATTGAATTGTTAATCATTATTAAATTAATTTATGATGACTATATTATTCTTTGCGTTTTCATAATACCTATATTTCAATAGAATTTGCTCCCTTACACCTAATCTATATTTCTCTTTAGTATAAAAAGTATTCTAAAGCATATAGCATCGAAATTTTGAAGTAATCTATTTATTAGTGAAAAAGTGTAAAGGTTATCAAAACAAAGTGCATTTTCAAACTCATGAGTTTCCAGTATTATAGAATAAGTCAGCAGCGAAAATGTTATCCATCCAAATTCTAGTGAACAATGGATAGAAATCAATAATTGGTGTATGCAAAGCGGATATCGATTGAATGTGTGAATAAGAAACAGGAGAATTTGTCCCATTAGCCATTCATAAATCTCTTCTAAAGATAGTAATATTCCATTGCACTACGTAGATAACATCTTGATAAAGCCAGCGCAATAGCTCCAAAATAAATTCTAGAGTATAGGATTAGATATTGAATAATATCGTAGCAACAAAAAATATCATCCACTGAATGATTATTGAAACGCATTCAAATCTATTCAAAAATATTTTTAAATTCTCATTCATAATCTGATCAGGGCCCGTACTAAAGTCCCCTAACAACAACTCAAAGAAGGAGCAGACTTGGAGCGAAGTTTGCATTCAGCGAGTTGAAATGAAGTTGTCTTGAAGTGAGCTGTCGAAAAGTTCGCCGCAACTAGAGAATATGAAAAGAGAGCAAGTTCATGACAGGGTAGCCAGCACCTCACTTGGAAACGGTGTGGTTTACCCCTGGTCATGAGCTTACTCTCTTTTTTCACATTCTCTAGTTGCGGCGAACTTTTCACTATTTTCACCTTCGCTTACAATAATTCGCGATTTTTCTTCCATTTCTATTCATGGAAATTTTCTAGCGATTTTTTGAAAATTTTAGCCAAGTTGCTTTCCTTGTCTTTGTTCGCATGAAGTGGGTGGAGCTTGCGCTCTCTACTCATGGCAAGCTTGCTGCGAGAGTTGAGTTGAACTGAAGGGGACTTTAGTAGGGGCTCAGATGAAGTAAGCCACGAATCGGTCGTCGAGATTTGGGTTGTTAAATAAAACTAACCACCCTCAATCAATTGATATACAAAATTATGCGTTTTAGGAAAATGCAATTTCCTGGCATCTCCTCAATGAAGACTAACCTGCTTTCTATACTTGCTCAATGCGCCTCACCACCTTCCTCCTTTCGTCATGGACTTGCTGAGGAATTTCTCGATCAAGTGTTCTACTTTTGTATTGGCTGTCGACATCACTCGCTCCCTGCCATCGAACAGTTCACGTCATCAGAGAAAGAAGAACTTCAAAGCAATCTGCTCATCGCTATTCCTCGTCTTGAAGCTAATCTTCAAAGCCAATTCAGTCGTCTTGGAGGAGAGAGCGTTACGGGCTTTCGTCAAGTTCGATCCGGACTACAGTTTCTACAGGACGACATCGTAGATAGGCAAAGTAGTGCTGAAGTTGACATTCGAATGAACGATCTACTGCAATCTGATTTCGTCAAAGAAATTGATCGCCGACTTGCGAATTGGAAGGAAGAAGAGGAATGGGACCCGCAATACGTCTATGACCTGAGATTTATTCCCGAATCACACAACTGGTGGCTGGAGGATCAACGAGAAGAATCGAGAAAGAAATACGGAGATGGTTAAAATTTTTAAATAATGCGTTCCTCCTGCAATTTGGAAAAGTAGTAGTGTAGTAGCTTACGAAATAATAAAGTTGGTTAGGGTAAAAATTCCTTTCTCATATTGTTTGACAGGCTATATACTTTTCCAGGTTGCTTATTATTTCGGGTATTTATAATCAGGGCTGTTGATAGACTCGGCCCGGGTCGGCCCGACCCGCATTTTTCGAGTTTAAGTCGGGTCCGGGTCCGTCAACAACCCTGTTTATAATGTCATCACTTATTCTCATCAGTAAACTCATCAACGAGAGGTAATTGGAATCTGTAATTTGAAAATTTAAAACGCAAAATGGACATTATTACTATCAAAAATAAAAATTCTAAATTTCAAAGCCAAGTATCTAGAGTTAAAAAAAAATTTTTTTTTTGCAATTTGGACATTGATTTTCAGAATCGAAACCGTAATAGGAAGTCATTCTTTCAGAAATCGTTGAATCAAGAATATAATTGAAATGTCTATGACCCAGAATCAGTATTGAAATTGATTTTCATTCGGAAATCAGAATATCTTTTATTCTTATTATTTAATTTTTAAATGTTTAAACATTTTTTGTGATTTCCAACTTAATAAAACCTAATCAAATTGAACTATATATTATCGAACAACCAAGTCGCTATACTTGTGAAATATTTTGATAATATTTAATGTTTGCATCGATAATTAATCATTCACCAGACTATAGGATGACGTACACAATAGAAAATACTCGCAAATACAAATACGTCGAAGAATGGGAACATGAGAAAACGAAAGAATGGCTGGAGAGTACGGCCAAGCAATTGGAGCAGGAAGGCAATCAGTGCGAGCAAGACTACCAGACTTACCAAAAAGCGCAGTTTGGAAGACTCGAAGCCCAGATCGCCAGCTATTTATTCACTATAGATGTATGCTCATCTATTCCAATAATTAGTCTTGTCAATTCTTATTCATTCCAGGAAGAACGTGCAAAACGAGCGAGAAAAATCAACAATTTGCTGCGTATCTTCAATCCCAGTGAACGAAAGCGAGCCCGTGAAATTCGCGCTAAAATGGAAGAGGACGGTGCCGGAATTGATGAACCGATTAATGTGCAGGTAAATTGTAAACTTCATAAATTCTGTTTATATCGAAATTTCTAAATATTTCGTATTACCTCACAATCAGTCGAAGTCTGTAAAAATCAGTCGTTTAGCATATTTTGATCTTATTCGTGATCAGCATGTGTGAAATAACAAAATAAAACTGAATATCATTTATGATTTAAAAAAATTTAATTTTCGATTATTTGTCTAAAGTAAAATATGAAAATTTAAACACTACTGCATATCCACCGATCAATAATGCTTTCGTTTAGGTAGTGACTCTACTTTTCCGTGAAGAGAAGTATCTCTGCAAAGAGGGCAACGAGACAGCAGCTATTCAAGGTGTGATAAAATGCCGTAAAATCTATAATAGAATTCCAGACTTTTACTTTTAGATTCCTGATTTTTTGAAAACTCTCAAATAGTCATATTATGGCTAGAAATTCTAGACAGGAATGGCCAAAATTTTCGGAAATGAAACGGGACGGTAATTTTCACAAAAATGATCAAAACTCAATGGTAACGGGAATTTTCAGAACGAAAAGAAAAATTCTGGCCATCCCTGATGCCAGGATACAGAAATTAGAATTTCAATGTTGTGTTAAAAATTTTTCGACGTTTTATTCAACACATTTTTTTCAAACCATACAGTGATAATCATAGGAAATCATTTTGCCCTTTGATAAAAATCTACCATTCCCGGGCAACTTTGTAGTTAGATAATTTTCCCGAAAACCCCTAGAAGCGCGAGAAGCGGATATCTGGATTCCGGTATCTCGAAAATTAAGGCATACCTAGCAAAACCCATAGCAGAATGTGAAAGTACGATATCGATTTTCCTACCCCGTATTTTGCCGTTTTTCATAACGAATGTGCACAGATTTACACAAACGCGACAAAAAAATTTTCTCCGAGTAAAAACGTTTGAAGAATTTACCAAGTTATCTCATTGAGTTAGGGACAGCCAAGCCACGCCCCTTTGCCTTGGTTCAATATTGTCCATAGCTGATAACCCTTTTCTTACTTTATTTTTGTTTTTAATAATTGATCGGTACCTACTATACAATTCGATACCGCTCTTTCACGTGGTGATATCGATTTATTGATTTGAGCACGAAAAAGTCCGCAAATGCGCGTCAAATTACGACAATGCTAACATCTCGACTTAGAAAAGAGGTACATTAAATTTTTTTGAAGAATCGGTACACCTAGTTGACATGTACAACATACAGTGCCGCTCAAAAGTCTTGGAAGTAAAATGAATTTCGAAAGAAAAAAAATTCTTTTTGAATGGAAATGGAAAAGGAAATTTTCAAAATGGCTAGGAATTATTGGTATTTGGTCGAGTAACCCTTAGCTCTCTCGACCTCACGACAGCGGTTAGACATCGAAGCAATAAGACGATCAATAGTGCGCCGGTCTATTTTGCACCATTTCTTCTGAAGGATCGCGAATTTTTCATCGGCATTTCGAGTCGGAATGCCTGCTGTTCGCTTTTTGAGCTCTTGCCAGAGGTGCTCTATTGGATTTAGGTCCGGGCTTTGCGAAGGCCAAGACAAAACCTTCACTTTTTAACCTTGAACAATTTCTGAAGAAATGCCAACCTATACTTCGGACCATTATTCGGCTGATATATCCAACCAGCAGGCATATTTCTCTTTGCAAGTGGAAACATCTATTTCTCTAAGATGTCAGCATAAATCTGAGCATCCATTCTACCATCAATTCTGACCAGGGGACCGATGTCAGATATACTGAAACATTCCCATACAGTGATGGATTTACCACCGTGCTTGACGAGGGGAATCTAATACTTGGAATCATTTTTAGTGTCAGCTGGACGCCTGGTCCACTGTTTCCCATCAATTCCAAACGAATTAAATTTACTCTCGTCACTCCAAAGGATTCTATACCACTGCGCACAAAACCACACCTTATGTTTTTTCGTCCACACTTTACAGTCGGTCTTATTCTTTTTGGAAATCAAAGCTTTTCTGACCCCAACTATTCCATTCAACCCGGAAGAAGCCAGACGACGTTTTACAATGTTAGCAGAAATTTTTGGATTGTTTGGAGTGAAAATTTGGGAAAGAATTTGACGTGAAGTTAATCTCGAATTTCGTTTAGAAGCGATAAAAATATCCCTATCAACAGGAGGAGTGGTTTTTTTCGGTCGACTTGATTTCAGCTTGTTTCCCAGACTTCGGCTCTTCATTGGGTTAGTGGTCCAACGGGATACAGGCTGCAGAGAGATTTTGAAGACGTCGGAAGCTTCAATTTTCGAGTACCCATCAGCGACGAACTTGACGACTCTCTTCTTCAGATTGGCATCATAATAGTTATGACAAACCATCGGGAATAGAAGCAGAATAACAAAAATAAACATAAACTAGCCTCTAGGGGCCGCGGAGCGGCCCCTTTTTGGCTAGGCCCCGGCTTCGCCGGGGCTTAGTCGAATTTCAATTTTAGTTTAATTGAAAATGTTATTTTAATTATATTATAAAGAAATTGATTTTAATTTGACTATTTGAATTGGAATGTGATTTTGAGTTTTCATTTGAATTTTGAACCCGAACTTGGATTAGAATTTGGTCTGGGATTTTCGATCTTGACTTCGACCTTCAAGTTGTTTAATTTGGACTTGAAATACCTTGAATTTTTTAAATTGAACATGGATTTGGATTTTCGAACCTAATACTTGAATTTGACCTGTTTGAATTTTAATTTGGATTGTGAATTGAAATTTCAATCTTGATTTTCTAAGTCGAACTCGCTTAGTAATTTGAAATATACATGAAATGTTTATCCAAAAATTGAACATCTTTAAAAATTAGCATAATATTGGTATGTGAATATATAAATTAGGCAAAAATTGAATTATGTGAAAAATTTACATTTTGGCAAAAATCTCTTCACTTTAGTATTTTTGTAAAGTGTCTGTTCAGGCTTATTTCTCGGGACCTGAAAATCGTGTCCCTACATATGATACACCGTTTTGTAGGCAATTCCATATCAGTGTGCAACGTAACTTTTCCGACGACTTTTGACCTAATTTTTGGGTACTTTTGCCCAAAAACTATAATATGCTAATTTTGACATCGAAATTTGCAAATCGTTTGAGAGGTCATTACCGACAGTATTCGCTACTTCGCTGATGAGCTCTCTTCTCCTTTCTCTCTCTACTATCTTATCTAAGTTAAATGTATGTGAAAATTGATGGATGTGAGAGTTCATTACTGCTTCCGCAACAATGAAATGCAGTCCGAGTTTCGGAATGGGAACTTGACCTTACAATGAGATTGAGACTGGACATGGAGAGAAATGGAAACTTCCAATTGCAATTGCTGACTGATACTAAATTAGCATATTAGAAGAGCTTTGAAAATGTATGAAAAGTAGAGGATTGGTAATGAATCGGTAATTAATACTAAGGTTGGAGTGGAATGAGAAGGATTGTTTTCTGACAATTTTCAATAAAAGTACGACTACTCTATTCTGTCACTGTATCTGTACTGCTTTGTAATCTATTTCTGCTTTACTCGGTATTAGCCGGCTGCCAAAAGCAGTTGGCCTACACCATCTTTTTTTTTTATCTATTCTATTAGTATTTTTTGTAAAGTGTTTGTTTGTCTGTTTGTGCACGATTATATCTAGAGATGTAATCATCCAATTGAGATGGGGTTTGTACCAAAAGATGTACAATTTTCCCACGGTGTGCAACGTATAGGTTTTACTTGCATTTGTTCAAATAATTGAGCAATTATCCTTATTAGAAGTGATTTCTCCTTTAGTGAGTCAATTTCTTTCCATTTTTATGGATGAAAAGGAACTTGAAGTTTTTTGAAAAATTTTAGAAAATGATATCAATGGGATAATTGAATGATGACAAAGAAATATTTGAAATGGTTGATTGATTTTTTAAAAATTGGACAGAAAATATGAATATGAAGATACAGTATTGATTGATGCGAGATATGATGGATAAGATTTGTATTAATTGTTCGGAGAGATTTACATTGATTACTAAGATAGATTTCATTGATTGTTAGGAGATATTTTGCATCGTTTTTGAGTTGGTGTTGTTTTGTTTTGCACTTTTGCAAAGCAAAAGTCCTAGACGAAGGGAGGTCGCGAAGCGGCCGACCGAAGTCTAGTGATGAATATTGATCTTTCGGTTCATTATTCATTTTATCTCAACCATAGAAATTATCTGGTTCCATTGAATCTCTAATTCCACCTCGACCCTAATGATAATGATCAATTTTTTGTCAAGCCTTTGCCATTTATGCATTTTGAATATACGATAATTTGCTAATTTTATTATATCTGCATTTGGAATTCCCATTCTCATTGATGCCATTTCCCACTATTTGGAGACCACCTTTCAAGGCCAAGATATGTTGGATAATGGGTAATGACTACCCATTATTCAATTTTTTATCAAGGAAGAAACTAACGGTGAAGTCAAAAATATTAAATCGCGATAAAAACTATACGTTGCACACGGATCACGATTATCTTTCGAATCATCTGTGGGTTTCCTTGCTCACAATCAGGTATCGAGATCTAAGCTCAGACACACTCAGCAATTTTACTGAAAAGGAAAGATGCCAGATTCGGATGCTCCGTACTTGGTTATCCTACTTTACCACTTTATCAGTCTTAGTCATTTGCCAATCAAATTCTAAAAATAACAGGCGTATTCTGTTCATATGCAAATAGCCACAATTGTGTAGCCTAAAAGTGAAAATAAACTTCAGATTCAGTGGTGATATTCTTTGCTGCTAACTGCGAGTTAACTAATTGCGAGTTAGTTAGAAAAAGTGCGAAATAGTATGGAAAAACAAGAGACTTAACTGCCAGTTATAAAAATAAGCTCGCAGTTAGCAAGCAAAGAATATCACCACAGACTTCTTTCAGTTTTTCGAGTGAAGAAGAACGAAAATGAGCATTGTTTCATCGATGCGCAAGCCCGCACATACAAATCGTGGGACGACTACCTGGATAACAACCATTTGCCACAGGGCATCATCTGCTATCCAAGCGAAGGTTTCGTGCTACGCAAAGTTAAGGAAGGTGTATTAGACGAAAATGGCAATACGAAATTCACTGCTTCGAACAATATCTGCTGCTGTGAGACACCGTCCTGTCACTGGTGGGAGCGAACTAAGGGAGTTTTCGATACTGTCGTCACATATGCATCTCCCATAGTTGCTGTAACTCTCTTTTGGACGCCAGCTGGCTGGATTGGCACTGCTCTTTCTGCTGCATCTTACTCTGTTATGGGATATCAACTGTTGAGGTTGGCAAATTATTGTTATTCGAATACCGTAAAACTTATAATAAATAGAAGTCCAGGGCAGACCTAGGGCAGACTTTCGTCTGATTGAAAAAAAAACGATGGAAGGTAGGTCACCAAGAGAAAATTTTGTATGGCGAAATAGGTCGCAACACTGAAAATTTGCGTCATGATTGATTAGGTATAGAAAATTCTTAAGAAATTATAAAGGTAGTAGATCGCAAGGCGTTTCTGATGATCGTCTTCCCTAGGTCTGACGTAAACATATCATTCTATACAGAATCAGGGATGTTTGCAATGTACCACATTGGTTAGGCAAAGAAATGAGAAAGGAAAAGAGTTTGCGACTTATCGATAACAGATAAAAAAGGAGAATGAATACACTGTGAAACGCATCGCTGTTCACCAAAATTCTCTCGATCTCCTTTAATTATCTAGCAGTGGGAAAGATGCATTTTTTCTTTCTCTTTGAGTAATATTACGGTAAACCACAAACATCTCTGCTCAAACGAGGATAACCGTGAAATGATTCTCAGTGTCTAGTTTATAATAATTCTAATGTCTAAATATTTTATTTAGGCAAAGCGGCAGCATCATCGATAAATGTAGGCACAATGAATCGTTTAAAGCAGATGTTTTCCAAGTTGTATCCACAATAGCAACAATGATACTTACACGTGGAACTGCTCGCTACCTGAGAAATGTGGCCATGGAAGGAAGAGCGCTCACTTACATCGAATCCTATACCATTACGGCAGTGCTTCGAGGGATGGCCGTATCGCAGATCGCCAACTTCCTCAGCATGGGTTTTCGTCTCGCGACTAAGGATGAGCTAACCTGGCTCGACATTATCAATTTCTCTGTTGCAACACAGAATCTTTACTCATGTCTTGTAAGCCCCAAGACTGCAGAATCAATGCTGGCAAAAATCAAAAGAGATATGGCTGATGCTGCACGGGAGAATGAGATAAACACAAAGAAGAAGTTATACCAGGATGCTGAGAAAGAAGCAAAGACAACGTTGAAGAATCTCGAAAAAGAACTTACAAGACAGAAGGAAGCGAATGCATCCGAGTCAGAAATAAAAAATACGGAGTCGAGGATCGCTGAACAGAAACAAAATATCGAAAGACTGCAGCTTGATTTCGTTAAAACCAATCGACTGGAAATGATACAATACGAAGAGCACTTAAAATCGTGTCGAGAGCAAATAAAACAGGCAGAAGCAGAAGGAAACAGGGAAAAATTAGCCGAGTTGAAAAAGGATGAAGCACTATATCTGAAGAAGATGAAAAAATCCACGGAAGCAACAGAGAAACAACAACAAAAATTTCTCGATGATAAAGGGGAAGCCATGAAGGTAAGTTATAAGTCAGGTGAAATATCGAACTCTGAAGTAAATCAAAGTTCACAATAATATCTACTCGTAATCAATTGTTTTCTTGCATCTTCGATTGCCAAATTCAAATCATTTTCTTACAGGACAAGGACACAAAGAAGGCGTACTCAGATTTCGTTAAAAATACCCAGAACTGTAGAGGCGAAAATACGCAAATCGATCAAAACGATCGCATTATTCGCGCTGTGATTTCGATGGACGCAGAGCAAGTTTTCAAGCTGGTTGCCGAGACGAAATCAACTGTTCGCTTTGCGACGGGAGAGGATATCATTCTGCACTTTAACGAAGAAATCCGCGTTCATCCTAGTGCGCTTAAACAGATGCACGTGAACCCGGACGGTACGAGGAAAGATAACCTCAGGGAAGTCTTGGAATGCACACAAAAATTCAAAAATTCTTCTGACACCTCACCATATTCTGAAGAGAAATATTTAAAGGATATAAAGAAACTGTTGAGCAAGGATTATCGAATGATTTCTGACACGGAAATCAAGGCGTTCGTTAAAAATAAGCTCGAAAATAGTCTATTGAAAAGTTTAACTACCGAACAACAAGGCTATTTTAAAGATTTGAAGCCGGAAGAAGTCTATCGACTGCGTACCGTCATTTCGGATGATAAAACAGTCAATGAAAAGTTTATGCAAGCCGCGGTCAAACTAGCCGAGAAACGAGGTGTAACAGACAATCCCAGGGAGATTGCTAATTGTATCGAGATCATGAAAATGTACACAGATGAACAAGTAAGCACTTATTTACGTGTGTAGTCACTTATAGATTGGGTTACTATGATTATTACATCATAATCAAGGTGCGTTTATCGACCTTCGGCATTTTGTAGCCTGTTTCCAGATCCACGAACGAATCCGAGCGCTCGCAATTATTTCGCTCTCGCTTTCAATACTATTTCATCACAATATGAGTCAATATGAGAACTCGCGGCCGTTCGAGGATCCGAGCACTGCTTTCTAAAACAGCTACAAAATTTTCATACTTAATCTTGCTTGTTCTGATGAGAAAATTAGACATATTTCAATTTCATGCAATTGAGTTTTTTTTCCAAATAACCAAATTTTAGCCATTTTATAGTTTTTGACTTGAACACATACGTAAATCGTAAAATATTTTTAAATACTGAAAACTTTCCCCCATTAATTTTCAATGTAATCAGATCTTCTGAAAAAATGATACAATATCAGCTAAAAGATAATTGTAGAATGAAAATTTGTCCAACTTCTAATCCATTTATTATATGGTATTAATTACGAAGAAAATTTATAGAAAGTTTATATTCTTATGATAACATTGGCGCCAAACTGCAATTTCGATTAGTAGGTATTAACGTAACGGATTTCTCTCTCACATGTATGGCAAATTTCAATTTGATAATTTGAGAGTAGGCTAGTGAACAGCAGGTCTGACAAAATGTTTACCTCTGCAATTATCTTTTAGCTGGCAATATATCGCACTTACCACAAAAATAATTCAAGAACGGAAAATTTTTTGCATAGTGTCATCATGTCGCGATCTAAGCTCCGAAATATAAATAGAAATTTTAGTTGAAAGTGCTCAAGAACAGTGGCAATGCTGATCAAACTCAGCCAATGCAAGAAGCTCCTCAAACGACTACAATACAAAATTCAAATGAAGCTCAACCTATTACGGCACAAAATTCAGATGAAGTAAGAATAGGCATAGAGGAATTGTGTACGTAACATGGCTGAACCTAGTATCCCAACAATTTTTGAAATATTCTTTTATTTCAGGTTCGGTTCCAAAAAAAAGTTTAAGAATTCGATTTGATATTCCAGTTTTGCAATTGAGAATGAATTTTTAATTTCGCGAGTATGATTCTATTTTTTTTCGCACTTGTCACTATTTTTCATTTTTATTGTTGGAGATTAATTTAGAACCTAATTAGCAAGGCAATCATAAGAGAAATACCACAACGCGATGAATTATAAGAATAGACTGACGATTCCTATCTAGAAATTTCGATTTTGAAATTTAAAGATGTTTCATATGGCTTGATAAATTTCAGGCGTCATTGCGGAAAACTGAAGCACACAATATCAAGATGAAGGAGATCGCTGCGGCTGAACTTAAACGCGATAATAAGCTCTGTGATCCTGAGCTCAGTGTATATAAATTATTTCTAACAAAGAGCGTACTCTCTCACTTTAAAGCGAACTGCAAATGCATTATGGCTCGATCAGATTTCAATTTTCCTTAATTCCTATGGCATTTGCCTTGCGATCACTAATGAAAGTTCTTTCGTTATTTCTTTCCTTCTCACAATCAGGACTAGATGCACGCGACTCGCGACGAAGTGGGCTCTTATAAAAGGCCGTAGGGCCGTAGACTTGAAAAGGTCGTAGGGTTAGAGTCAGTTT
>LIAE01010296.1:152147-169420 GCA_002287525.1 Diploscapter pachys | reverse complement strand
CATTCAGTAGAAGTATAATTCGATGATGGTTATTAAATCTTCAGCATAATGTATTCTTATGCATGTGTTCGATCACTTGAATCCTGATATAGTCAACTAAGGATTTCTTAATTAAGCCTGACAAAGAACCTATGTGAAGATCCAACAATTTCAGTATCAAATAATACGCACCTTTTGAGAATCGTACTTGTTGGTACCGGCCTGGAGACGGACGATACCTTCGGACATGCGGATCTTCTCCTCTGACAACTCCTGAAATAATTATTTTTCTTTTCTTTCAATTAATTTTGATCGATTGCTCACACTTTCTTTATTTTCATTCGAAGAATCAGTAATTGCTCTTTCATCCGAGGTTTTCCTTCTGTCCGAAACGCGAGTGCGTGCATTTCAGTGAACTGCTTTAGCGCAAATCCTTTTTACCAACAAGCTCAACGAACGCGCTCCCTGGCATTCAGAAAATCACAAAATGCAAGCTAAAATCTGCCATTTGGCTTTCTCATCCCTCCCTTTTCTTTCACTTTTTCACTTTTCGAGTTCTAAACAAACGCCCCCTCAACTTTTTGCGCCTGCTCATTTTTTTCTCTCCTTCGCTCTTGCGGTTTTACCTGCAAATCTTCACTTTGCCTTCATCTCGAACATCATTCACAACGAGAACAAGCGAATACTTGAAAGCGATTATCGATTGATGGATAGAAAAATTATTAACTCTGAGAAAAGGTTATAGGCTAAAATACCATCTAATAAACTAATTGATTTTTCATATTGCTTTACAAAGACTACACCGATATGTTGGCGAGTCAAGTTTTGAAATAGCATAAAATTCAGTTCATCAATCTAAACCAGCTCGATTTGGCAGTAAAGTCGATTTGGATAATATGGTTCTTTCGATATGGTAAAATTCCTGCAAAGTTGTTAGCATTGGAACGAATCCACTCATATTGCGTTTCAAAACATCTATTTTCCAGTGTACGAAATATTACGCATGAACCTCGAAAATGGGTAATGCAATGAAGAATTTGTCTCATTGCAGGGCTTTTATAATATCCCGAAGATTCGGAAGTTTGAATACTCCCAAAAGATAAGAAAATTGCAATACGTCTAGGGTTAAGGTCGCATAGGCTAAATTTGGTACTAAAATGTGTTGATCATTTTGATACAGAATTTACTCTAATCCTACCCTCTACATATCCATTTTTAAAATTCTTTGACCTTCGGGATATGAATAAAGCCCATTGCAAAAAGGACTTATTAGTGGCAGCCTGGAAAAGTAGTTGCAATATTTGCATCGTTGCATACGAAATAGTAAATGAAGAGAATAGTTCCCTAACAAATCCTATACTGTTTCGCATACAACGATGCTACTATGCAACTATTTTTCAAAATGCTTTTATTGATTGCACAATTTTATGCATGTTGCAAGAAGATAATGCTATTCTTTACTGCCTCAGACGAATTCCTACTTATTTTCCTCGACCTGTATGCTCAAGTTGTTTTTTCATTGTTTGCGTACTAATTTTGATCGATTTTCTCCAAGGTATTTTCCATTATCTTCTGTATTTTGACGAGTGGTTTTCGCTCTAATATTTGAACGTCTTGTAAGCTATCGAATTACCAGAACAGAGTGAGAGAGAGTAATAGAGATAGTCAGCTGAGTTGACAGAAACGATGTAGAAAATAACATGGAAAGATAAGAGATTTTGAGGAAATAGAAGTAAAGGAATGGCATTGAAACGAATCGCTTTGCTACTGCATTGCTTCTGCTTCTGCTCAAGTATTCCGCATTGTTCTCGAGAATTCTCCCCTTTCGCTTTTTCATAGGTTCATTTTTTGCAGGCTATCAATAGAGCTATTTACCAACGAAAGCCAAAACTTTGGATTTCATAAAGCGCAAAGCTCAATCAAACTAGAGAAAACTATTATTTACACATTTTGATAAAAAGTCGATGAAATGTAAAGAACTTACCGGAAGGTCAGCGGGGTTCTGCGAGACACGGACACCTTCACGGCACACATCACGAGGGGCACCGAAACCGGTCGAGCCCTTAAATCAAATGGACGATATCAAATTAGAGTACATCGATAGTCTTCTATAGAATTAACTAGAAGCTGTTAAAACTTTCGTGAATCTATCAAACGTTGAATTAATAAATGGAAAAGAATAGAAAAATTTGTGATGGTTGTTCATGATGACTTATACAGATGATCTAGATGAATGCATACCTTCTGCGAGGCGTATTTGTTGGTACCTGCAAATAATAAGATAAATTAATGTTGCAGAATGCCTAAATAGTCAAATACTCAATCACATGAATGGCTCACATTCTTGCTCTGGCTCACCAGACCATCTATGCTTCACCTACTACTCCCAACTTTGTATGTTTAGTAGAGCATCCGACAATGAAAATATTCGCAGTGCTAATTAAAAGTCAAACAGAAAATGATGCTATCTAAAAGCCTAAATCTTTAATTCACCTCATCACTACTTCTAATTTATCAAGGCCTCATCGAGTATAATTATTGAGTAGTGCCTATCATAAAATGGGTAAGAGCATGAGAATATCTCACGTTGACAGAGCTCGCATCTCTCATTTATCTGATCACAACATTTCCAACTAATCTCACACGTTTGAGATTATTTTAAATTTATAAATTGATCAAATAATTATAATACATTTTTCTCTCACTCATCTGCATAGCAAAAACCATGAAAGAGTAAATTAACCTACCGGATTGCAGACGGACCTCTCCGTGAGATCGGTTGGCGACGTCTTCGGGGATCTCCTGAAAGCATTACTTCTTCAGTGCTTTTTCAGTATTTTATCGATATTACGAATTTCCGATCAAGATTTGCTTAGCAGTTCCTTCAAGAAAGACCTATCTTCTCCTTCCTATTTCTCATTTCACGTTCACCTTTTTCTGTCGCGTCAGCTGTCAAAAATCCCCCTCAGTCTGGTCTCTCCTCAAAACGCTATATTTGGTCATGACGCAATAATTATGCAAAAATAGAAAAGTGTCATAAATCTGATATTGCACCTTAAAAGCCTATTAATATACAGTGAGGGCCTAAAATTTTGAACAGTCCTGATTATGGATTGAAGCTCAAAACTCCACTTATCATGCACAAACCTGAATGAGATGTTGCACACATGTCTTTCACTGAACTGTAAGATCCTGCCGAGTTTCATTCAAATTTGTGCAAAAACTCGAATCTATCATGCTCCATTTATATGTAGACACGATTGTTGCAAGTTTTAGGCCGACATTGCATAAATAAATATTTATGAACCTGGAGATTTTCGGACTTCACTCGGGTGGAGGTGTTACGGGGTGTACCGAAGTTGGTCATCAGCTTCTGGGAGTCACCCTTGTTCCAGCCGGCCTGTGATGGGACGATGCCTGGAATCAATTGGATAGAGTTACTCCTTCCGATTTGGGAATGTACCATCGGTCTGTCGGAGTTGGGACAGCGTCCATCTGCCGACTCTCTTCGGCTGGCCTTGGCCGGCCACCTTCGTCTCCATCGTCGCATTAGGTTGCTCCTCTGAACATTGAAACATCATCAAGGATAAAGGGGCTATTTCGAGATTTTGAACATTTTTAGTCATGCTTTTCCTGATTCATATGGTCAACCAACAGCGAAAATTTCATGAAACTCTACCATAGATGTAGGGTTGTGTTGGAGCTCGAGCTGGTTTTGGAGGAGGAGCTGAGACTGTCTGGACAGGCTTTACAGGCAGACTATATGGTTTCTGTTGAGCCTGATTCGTCAATTCCGGATAATTTCCGTATGATTTTGGGGGCGTCGGTGCAGCCACCAATTCCTTGTAGTTCTCAGGAGCAGAGGGCGAAATGGCAGTCATGTTAACATTCACAGTCGCAGGTCCTTTAATTATCGCGGTCTTCGTCGGTACAGGCATGTTTCCGCCACTCTGCTGGGCTGCTGCCCTCTGTTCGGATGGGAATTGATGCACTTTGCCCTGTGCCAATTTGAGTGCGGGTGCCTGCTGCACCTTGATGGGCACAGACCGACCCGTCTGTGGGAGAATCGTGGTGGTCGTGGATTTGGGCGCAGCGTTCGCGATTCGTTGCGGTGCGTGTCGTTCGACTGCGTCCGCCTGTCGAGGACTCAATTCCGTGCGCAGTTTGCTGTTCGGATCTGGCCTGCCGGCTGGGAGCTGCTGCTGCTGCTGGGACTTCTCATGGGGACTGGGATAGTAGTGTTGAGGAAACCCTTGGCCTGCTTGGGCTGGCGCTGCTCCGCCATTTGGTCCACCGTGTTGCACGTATTTACTGGATGAGAAGTTTGTGACGGATGACGTATAACTCAACATTATAGCTGATTATTTATGACGATTTGTAATTTAGAAAATAGGGATAGAATGCTACTTCGACAGGCGTACGCTCTGTCGAGTCCTGTAGATTAGCGGTGATGCACGGTTTTAATGGGCGGAGCTAATTTCGCTTGACGAGAGAACGAAGGGAATGAGGATGGGAAGTATGGAAGGATAGGGAAGTGCGCGAATTGTAAACACGCCAATGGGCGGGCGAATCAAACAGCAAATAGAAATGAGACGACAGGAGTCAAATTGGCCTCAAGGGATGTGAAGACTGAGGAATTCTTGGTGGACTTGTATGACTCTATTCAATTTTCAGGTAATTTTAGCGACTTTTGCAAATGCTAATGCTAGATTAGCGAAGGTATTTAGGAATCAAACCGAACAAATGGCGTGTTTGTTTGATTTCAGGGATGGTTCAGCAGGAAAATATTGTGGAGAAAAGTGAGTAGAATAAGTTGGAAGAAGAGGGAATTATTCTTCAGTTTCTTACGCTTACGCTGTTTCTGTTTCTTCTTCTCCATTGAACAGTCCAATACTCGTTTGCGACTCAAAGAGCCTATTTTCCTTCTCTTTTCGTCTTTTCCCTGTAGCTCTCCTCCTCTTTGCCTCATTATTTGTTCGAGTGGCATGATGATCAGTCAGTCAGAGAAGCTATTTTCATTTCCCTCTTCTCTCGACAAATACCTGTAGGTAGTTCAATACGCTTGGAAAAACTTGCAAGAGATGGGTAAGAAACGAAAATTCGTGCAGTCATCTTTTCTCCAAATGCCAATCCCTGAGCAATGTTTTTCATGTTGTTATATTTCGTGATACTTTTTATCTCGGAATATTTTGATATTGTTTGTGAACACCACAAGAAGGAATACAAATCGAGGAAGAAGTAAGGCCAAATGAAAATAACGAAGCTGAATAAAATAAGCAAAGAATTGAATCAGAAGTTTCTCATTTCAAAGCCTTGCTGCTACAGTGAATGAAGAAATTGCTAATGGTCACATTAATGTGTGCTAATTTTCATTTGGTAATGTTTGCAATACGAAGGAAGGAATCAAAATTCGATGCCAAATCCTAGAAACTGTGCTATTAAAAGTATTTGATCTGATATTTGGTATCAGCACGACCGATTTGACTCACCCCATAACTTCGGGGGCAGTTTACATTTTTTGTAGATAGAACGAAAGCGCGTGATTTGATGTACGTTCATTTGAATGAAATGATATTTTTAATGACCATGTCCCTTCCTATCGAATTCTAATTATGATAAACTTGTCAAGATTTATCTGTATTCTGACCTAAACTTCCTATATTGTCATCGACTGTATTTTTCATTAGATGTAGGAACTAGAAGAAGTATAGGGAAAAGAACAAAAAAGCGATAACAGTGATTGGTCGATGAAAGCTATAAGAAATCCTTACACTGCAGCCTTTTTCTTAATTACTGATTTGATTGTCTATTTCCTGTGTGATATTTGGCCCTATTTTTGCCTTCATATTTCACTTGGCGTTTCTTATTTTTCGGCTTTTTGGAAGAATAGCGAGAAAGTGAGAGAGTGCAAGCTTCTTCCAATGAGCTGCTAGCGATTGGCATTACACATCGAAATAAACGAGAGGGAGCATGGCATTTGTGGATGGCAGGAGAAGCAGAATAATGAGAAATAGTGAAGTGATCGAGGAGAGGGATAAAGAATGGATAAAACAGAAACGAGGAAATAAAGTTGATAGGAGAGAGGAAGGAAAAATATGAGGCAACTATTGCGAGGAATGAAAAAGTCGATGGAGTTGATGAGTTGGTAAAACAAAACATAAAATAGAAGCAGATTTTTAGGAATTTCAACAATCTTTCTAAAATTTATCGATCATCTATATTTCCTACAATAAGTACTCTTATTGTAGCTACAGTAATCCTCTTATAAATTGCATCAGAAGAGAAAGAAAATTCGTTTAAAAACGAGAGCTTCAACTTCATTCAGCTCCAATTATTTGCGCAAATGATTAGTGCTTTTTCTTCATTGAAATAGGTTTAGCATGGTTGAGTTTAGAGAAGAAAATGTTGAATGTTAATTAGAAAAAGTAAGTAAATAAGTCTAGAAACTTTTAATGAAATGGTAAAAATATACTAAGTTTGCCTGAAAATGAATATGGAACCAGGGAAAGCATGACTCGAATTTTCTGTTGATTTTTTAGCAACTAATGATAATTTTATATTTTCTAAATTAATTAAGTTCCACCTACCCTGAGCCTCCTCTTGCGGCGTGTCTTCCTCAGCAGGCGGCATTCTGAAAACAACTAATTTGACTTTTTCCTTCCAAATAATTATCGAGGTAAAAATCAATTGATACGCGAACAGTGAAAACCGAATGAATCAATAAGTTAATTAGCATAAAAATTTCGTATCAGGAGGAGAAATTGCGCAAGAAGTTTGAAAAGGGAGTTAAAAATATCTCCAAGAAAGGAAACAGAAGTGCAAGCAGATTAGCGACAACCGAAATAGAGATGCAGAGACCAGAAAATCAGAAACTCGCGATGATTTTGAGCCTACTTTTGCGATCATTGTAATCGTAGAATTTTTGCGCCTCTGAAACTTCACCTGAAGAAATCTAACATTATGATTCACGCATCGATTTCAAACAATTCAGAAATTCTCTACTTTCGCAAATCATCGAAATCGTTCGAATCTTGAAAGCGTATGAAATTTCAGTACAAAATTGAAGCTGCATGATTTTGAAACTTCAGTAAAGATATCGTATGTCCAGAGGTGAAGTAAATGAGAGTCACAATAAAATGAACAATAGATGTCTTGCTGTTTGGAAAGATACTGATTCAGAAGTTCAAGAATCAAACAATAAAGGGCAATTAATTATCGAAACAGCTATTTTTCAATAAGAATTTCTGGGAAAATAATTATGCAGCAGAAGAAAAAAGTTTGCCCACCCTCATAACTTTGAACATCAACAGCAAATAATTCTGAAACAACTCGCAAGAAAGATGTCAGATTATGAGAATAACAGGCAGCAAAAATAGGACGATTTGATCTGAATTAGTTCAAGATAACTTGTGAATGATTTTCTACAAAATTACATATGAATGCTAAATTCTGCCGCCACTGTAATTGCAGAAATTCATTTGAGAATTCAGCATTATTTTGAATAAATTAATACGATATAAACGTAAAATTATTCTACCTACACTCAACTTTGCAGAATCCTGCAATTTTGGTAGAAATTCTAGGAAGTCATAAGAAATATTTTTAAAAAATCAAGTCAAAATGGGCGAAAATATGCATGAAAATTGAATGAACGCATTCTTTCATGTTCATTAACGAAGTGCTTTTCTCTGCCTAATAATTGCAAACTATCAGTGGGCGTGGCTAAAGTGCTATACCGTATCGATGCTAGGCTCATATCGATAGAATTTTCAAACTAAACTCTTTGGTATCTATCCCATCTCTTAACCGTGATTATAAATAATTCTGTAATATTCGAAATCGTATCGCGCGCTTCTGCCTTCCTTCGATCACGAACAAGATAGAGTAGAACGAAAATAGTTGCATTTCAAAGTTTTGCAAATGCCGATCTTCATGAATAAATAATTTACTGAGGATACGTAGAATCTCTCACTAATTCTGTTAGTTCCTTCTTCTCACACCTTACAAATCATCTGTGGTGAAAGCTTGATCTTCATCCAAAAATGATCAGAAGCAAGAATTACGGACAGATGGAATGAAGCATTGCTCGACGAAAATGAAGAGAACGTAAAAAATATCGAATTGAAATCGAAAAAAGAAATACCTCATTAGAAAGAGCGCGATATTTTTCCATCATTTAATGGAAAACATTTCTCTGTAAGAATCTTGATATTGTCTACGACTGCCAAATGTATCAATTGGAAGAGTACTCTAATCTAACTACAACAGAAGCAGCGAAATAACTCCTTGCTGCTTTGACGTCTATTCGAATCAATGTATTTCACTCCAAGTGACTGTAGTCAAATAGTGCTCTTACTTTTCACTCTAAGTTGGAATGTGATGAATTGGGATCTTTTCGATATGGAATGATCTCTGCCAAGATTTAAGAAATGAGCTGTTTTATGCGACGTTAACGTTGGTGAATAATAGCGCATTCTACGATTGATACACTTGCGAGTCGCAGACACTACAGTTAACGTGATTTGTCAGAGATATGAATACATCGTCAAAATCTCATATAGCATTGTCAACTTTGCAAAATCCACGAAGATCATAGTCTTACGAATTGACAGTGCACCTATTTATCAACTAATAAAGAAATGAGAAAGAATCTGAAGACATTCTAAGCCGATCAGGAACACTGATGTCGTTCAGCCTGTGCATGCAGAGTAGATGCACATCTGCGAACGGGCTCATTAGAATCGAGGCAGAACGAGAGATCAGTGAATTGAGGATGGAGGGGTGGAAAGATGGAAGGAGCTTTGATGATAGCAGAGATAAGGGATAAAAGATAAAGAAGATATGGCATATCGTAGGAGGTGGATAGCAGAGACGCAAAGAGGCAGACAGAGAAGGGGAAATGCCTGAGGCTATAATCACAATCGTCCATTACACAGAGGGAGGCTTCGAGAAGAGTTTTGTGGAAAGAGCAGAGGAGCGCAGAAATGGGGAAATAGCGAGAAGTAGAGGAAAAAGGGAAACTGACAACGGCACAGATTTCAGCAGCAGGCAGCAGGCGGTCTGCCTGACTGCCTCACTGATAGAGCAGCTCCAACTTTCCCTCTAAGAATAGGCTCGCCCACACAGGTGAGAGGCAAGACGAGGCACGCTAAGAGATAAAACAACGAATGAGGGATAAGGAAGATTAGTGGATAATTCGAGACACAAGGAGAAATGAAAATCCAAGGTATTTCAAATCATGCAAATGCAAATGGTAACTTGCGCACAGGAGAATGTAGGCTAATTTGCAAAGATGACAGTGACTGTTCTATCGGCTGATCTACAGACAATGCATAATGAGGGAATAAGAACGTGGAAAATTTAGAATACAACCGCGAATACAAAATCACAGCATAAATGAGATGATTACGGTGAAAATTCACTCTTTCATTAAGCAACCATTTGGAGATAATTTGATAATGGCTCACTGACGAAGGAAAATAATATCATCATCATCATAATATCAAGAAAATTCTTTTCCTTCAAAAGCAGATAATAAAGAAATTTCACAATAGCCACCCAAATGAATATCGATACTTCGATCGATGGATAAGGCCTTCAAAAAAATAGTTGTTTTCACATTTGAAGGCTTTCGGCTCGAAGTTTACAACGAAGAGTGATGGACGAGAGAGGGATATAGAGAAGAGAGGGGAGGGCAGTGATAAGATGATAGGAAGATTGAAGAAATGCCTGATTGAAGGGGTTGAACGATGGAGCTGGGCAGAGGTATTGAAGGAAGTCGATCGAATTACCCCTTGTATGACTACAACAATGCAGTATTCCAGACAGCTTTGCAGGTTATAAACAGTTGATGAATAAGCAGAGAAAGACGGAAAAGTCGCAAGAGAAAACTCGAGAATTCATGATGTCATAGATATGAGAATAACAAAATAAAGAAATGTGTTGTTATTTGAATGTATCATTTGCTTTGTCAGAACAAATTACAGTATTTACGACATAAATGTAAAGAAAGATTGATCTTCATTAAATATGTTGATGCAAAGATACAGTTTCATATTCAGAATGTTTGTCGTGTATTTGTCACCGTTTAACTCTAATCGAAATTTTAACATGCTCCTACCAACTAAAACATAAGAAATTCCATGCATTAAGATAAAGTTAAATAAACAACAGGTTAGTGATTATATTGCTCAGTTTATTAAATTTATGATAAAATAAGGAAAATCTTTCTATTTCAGAACTACTCTGATGAAAAAGTTAAAAGAAGGCAAAAAGTAATGAAGTAATACAAATCATTGAGAGAAGATAGATTTATGATCTCACTTGTTAGAAACTCGCATGTGACGAGATCTATCGTTCCCCTTACTATTTCACTTTACTCTCATCCCTTAACCTAAACATAGCACGCGACCTCTTGTCATTTATTAGAAAGAGTCTCGTCATCTTATCATCTCGTTAAATACGAGTTGCCTTCTTCTGCACCAATTCATGTTGATTAACAGTCGAAGATATTCCGATTCGATTTTTATCTTGTCAAAATCCCTATTTTACTAATTTTTCCATAAGACATGGGACGTTGTCCGATAGCATTTATGGTGTGAGAGATATGCGACATGTAGACAGAAAGAGACTCACCTATTCCTTCTTCCATCTCTCTTCATCCCTCGATTTGCCCATTCCTATCCATTCCAAACAAAACGAAAAAGCTCATAAATATTCATGCTCGCTCACTATAAACCTTTCTTTTTCTGTTATTCTTCCATCCTTCCTTGCCTTCTCTTCGTCATCCCTATTCCTCCCTTTCCATATACGATATCCCTCAGTTGTCCAAATGACTTCCTCTAATATATCCACTCATTTCGTGTCTTTATTTCCCCCGAGGGCATATTTCCAGCGAATTTCAACTGCACACAATTCCACCCTTCTTGATGATACCTGTCTTTAGAAGAGTCAAATGAGAAATGCAGGTATTCCTGATAATTTTGACATTACGTAAAACTGGCACATAAATCAAGATAAAACCCGAGGATGATTTTTATCATCTTTTGTAAATCTTCCATTTCTCAACATATTCTATCCTGTAATGCTAATTGTGATAAAATTTGAATACAAATTGCTCGAATTAAATAAAACCATCTGAATTAGTTGAGAATTCCTTAATTTTAGCGATCAATTCATCAGATATGACTAATAAATTCTCAGTGTATATCAAATGTGTTGTGCATTCAATTTAGTGTCACAGAAGTTTTTTTTTTCCTTTCTAAACTAAATAAATTACAAGTAATATTCGAATAAGCTTCAAAATATTTATTGAGAACATCAAAAATCTTGAAAAATTCATTGAATTCCCAAAATCTGTTGGAAACAAGCTTATCTGCTCTGCAATTACTCACAGAAGAGCAAAGGAAGTGGGAACAGATTGAGTGGTTTTGGGAGAATCGAAGAGAACAGACAGAGAAAGGAAATTAGCCGATAGGATTGCCCTTCTCGGCTCGCTTTCTCCGTTTCTCGTCTTACACAATCAGGAAACAAAGGGAATCGGAATCGCAGGATCAGACATAAGCTCATATGGCAGTGCAAGGCTTTCAGTGCATTTGTGTCTTGCGGACTAAATCATGCTCCATTACAAATCAATTCAAGCACTTCTGTAAGGGTAATCTCATGCAATGCAATAGAACAATCAAATTAGTATGGAATCACATCGTTTGAGATGAATAATAGCAGAGTTTTCTTAATTTTTCTTTCAAACGATTTTCCTTAATATCGTTTTATTTCTCATGCATTCTTCGAAATTTACTAACTAATTCTTCATAAATTTGTTATAAGTGTTCAATAATATGATGAGAAAATTTTCGAAACAAAACAAGGGCATAGCTATAGAAAGGAGCAGCTTGAAGTGAATTTTATGGTGCAAAGTTAAAATCGAAAATCGAAGCAATACTCAGAAAACGTTCTTCTTCGAAGCCGATGCCGAGTTGTTCTGGATTTCAATTTTGAAAATTCGGAATTGGAACTGAATTTTCTTGTGATTAGAAATCGAAATTTCGATGACACAAAAATCTCGCAATTGGAATTCCGCACGCTCTGTGCCGGCGTAGCTTCATATTTTCGAAAGAAAAATCCTGAAATTTAGGATCAAGAAGAGTCGAAGTCGATAATTCGTTCGACGGTCCTACTAAAGAATATTCAATTTTGTATCTACTTATGTAATGCTTTCATTTATCATCATAAACTATGCATACGTAAAACGAGGGAAAAATCATGCGTTAAATCTATTCCGTCAAAATCCTAATCCTGCCCTCGTGTCAATTGTCTAAACTGTTGCTCTCTATTGATGCCCTTTTATGGCCGTGTTAATGGGTGTTTTCTTTTCCTAATAATTGAGGGTCCTCATTCCTTCTGCCACCTTTATCCCCCTCCCCTTCTCTTTCGTTTTCTCTTTCACTTCACAATTATTGCCCTCCCAGGAGCCAGCCATCTGTCTGATGAGCCGAGTGTGTGAAAATCCGGAATCCGCCAAAATCAGTGGTTAGTCGAATCCTTGGGCCGTATGCCAGGCGAGAGTGAAGAGTTTGGATGAAATTCTGAGGCTCACGATCAAAACAAGATCCGGAGATTTTGAGTTGTTATTCAGATATCATTCTGTAATCTGACGCATAGCTTTGTTTTAATTCAAAGTCTAACAAATGCATAATTTGAGGATTAAAATCTGGTTTTAGTTGTACTCGAGCGTTAAGAAGCTCACTAAAATTTTAAATCTATCGTTGGGCATTATTCCGAGAATTTGGATTAGAATAATTTCTTCTGAATAAGCTGGAGAAGCATTCAGAAACTCATAATTGACCAGAATTCTAGGCTGAACCTGGGTAAGTCATCATTGGAGCATGTTTGTGCAACTTTTAAATACATCTAAGGATTTAATAATTTCTGTAAACTGAAAGAATACATGCATTCTACATTTATCGCCACAATTTAGTCCCTGCCTTTATAATAACTGGGTTAAGTGAACAGATTGCTGCTTAGTTATCGTGAAACGCTAAATTATGTGATTAGCCGTCTGAAAATGCTAGAATAAACATGGCAATAAATAAATTGATGAAGCTGCAGATTCGAGTGCAAATTAACCTTGAAACTATTTGCATGATAGAACAATTTTGATGTTATGCTAATTATCAGAGTGTTCAAATGAAACTTTGAACTCATTCTTCAAAGAAAAAGTATCTGAAAACGAGTCTATGCAAAATAGTGAGTTTCCGGGCTGAAAGCGGGAGTTGACTGTGCATAATCCGATCAAAATCGAGTAGTCGAAAGGAGTCTAATCCAAGCAATTCGAGCAGCAACCGGACTCAAACCCGGCCAGCATTGTTCCAATCGTCATTTGTCATCCTGTCGCTTGATTGAATTGTAGTGATTTGACAGGTTTCATAAAGTTGTAACAGAATGAATTTGTTCTGAAATTCTGCTGAGGATGTCATAGAGTAAAATTGTCAATGAGATTATCGAAATGTCACAGGAGAACTTGTGAAATAACGTTATGGATTTTAGACCTGCAAGCTAAATATGGATAAAGAGCAATTCATGAAGATTTGAATGATCAATCAAAAACGTAGAGAAGGAAAAAACCCGAAAACTTCATCGTCTTTCATTCGAATTTCGAAAGTTGATTCGATTTTGCCGAAATATGATTTTACAGAAACCCATCGAATATGGAGGTGTTGATATTATAGCGAGAAAGCAATATTTCAATAGATCTTCAGGCAGTGTGTATCCAAATCAAGCAAACTAAAATAATTCACATTTCAGAACCTAGGCTCACCATTATAAAGGACAAAAATAAGCGCAATTGAATTTGAAAAGAACTATCTACATGCTGACAACGAATTAGAGTTTAGGAGAGTAGAATTTGGGAGAAGCGTCGAAAATTTTTATATGAGAATAGGAATAGAATTTCCTAGCTCTTTGATGCTGATGGCATTCAAGTTATGATAAGTTGCAAGATATCTTAGAGCTTTCGTGAGTCGTTCATTAGTCGTTAGCATCAGTCAACAAGTCAGAAAGTAAGGCTTTTATCAAACTGTGAATTATGTCGTATGCGTGCATTTATTGGCCCTCGATCGTCGATTCGTCCATTCATTGCAATGCAAATCCGTCTTCTGTCTGTCTGCTTACCTCTCCGGCTGCGCGTCTGTGCGGCTGTCTGTGTTAAGGCTCATTGGGGATGGCCCTGCAGCATAATGAATAGGAATGGAGGAATGAAAAGGAGCGCCAATCGCCAATCGAGCAATCCTGCATATGTTTAGGTGGGGTTGCGATTTTCACCTTCATTTTGGCTGTGTCATGAGTTTCCCCTAAAATTTGCAGTAGTTTTTGCGACTTTTCATCGAATTGTTATAGTTTCATATTGAGCCGCGTGAAGAGAAGAAAACGCAGTGGAGAGGCGATGGGCGTGGCCTGCAGCGGAAAGAGGGGAGTTACAGGAGTGCGGGGAGATGCAACCAATAGGGAGGGCTGTGGAGTGAGGAGTGAGGAGAGACATCTCTCCATGCCTGTGTGTCTCTTGTCGTCTGTCCGTGTGCAGTACGCCCTGTTCATCAGCAGCTGCAGTCCCAGTCATCCAGCATCCCATATCTGTCCCAGTTACTTTCTTGCCCCTTGTCCGTCTCGTTCCCTCATCTGCAATTCAAAATTCCGTCCCTCGATTCGATCGATAAATCGATTGCTGATACGGTGCAAGTCGGGCAACAGCAGATCGCCCTGGAACAGCAGCAGCAGCAACAGCAGCAGAGTCAACAACAACAAGCCTACGATTTCATGCTTTCCTCCGGTCTGTGCGCCCCTACTGACGAGGGCGTCAATTATACCCAGGTAACATTATAGCCATGAATTAGATAATAGATCATTAGAATACTCCTGGGTTGGCGAAATTGTGATGGAAGGGAATATTTATGATCATGAAGATCGCAACATTTTTTGTCGCGATAAGAAGAATAAGAAAGGCGAAAATGTGAGCCGCTGACCTTGTTGGTCGATTTTCCGTGAAACGAACGTGAAATGAATGCGAATAGGAATGTTGTGCGAAGAAGAAAGCAGAGCAGGAGGACAGAAATGGTACAACACGAGGCCCATCCACTTAATATACGCCATTGACCACGTTTTACATGTTGTTAATTTTGAATGCGCCGACTCCGCCCAATTTTATGCGTAAAAATTGCATCGAGGCCCTCTTCGCATCTCTAAACAATCTCATTATGCAGTACTTTTGATGCTGGGGCTTTGTGGGGTTGCTGGCTGTTGGTGCGTCGACCGCCTAATTATGCGCCCCTCGCTGATTTCGATTTCGCATACCACCTCTAAATACCCCCAATCTCGCAATTGCTTCGCATACGCGCTCGAGAAGCACTTGGTCTCGAATTTCATCATGTCCATCATCAAATCTTCTTGCAACCGTATCTTCACTTTCGTCTTTTAGTTTCATATAATGCTCAATCTCACTGCTCTACAGTATAGCTGTTCACAATTTCTTGGTGTTCAATAACGAATTGAAACAATTTAGATCGGGTCGTTGAGTATATTACTTGTTTTTGATTTTTTTTTCAAAAAATGCTGTTTCATCATTCATTACAGTATTCTGAAAGTATCTAAAAATTCAGAACTCGTGATGCGATATAATTTCAACCATTTCTACTGATTGATTAGGAATAGTTTTGTGAATATGCATTTAAGACTCACTAGATCTGACTGTACTCACAGAAACTTCGAAATAATTTGATGGGGTAACTTTTCTGGATTAATTCTGAGCAGTAAAATGAATTGCCTGACAAATCTCCTTAAACACTCGACGAAGCAATCTCTTCTTTATCTGCATGCTATCGCACCCACATAACTTTCTCATTACCGTATACCCAGGCTTCAACCAACTAATTAAGGTGATCAAGCCGACATGCGAAGCTGCAGCATTCCACGAATGGAATCCAGCTCCGTTGACGTATCACAACCCGCATCACTTTCAGTTGTTCTTCCCTCCTCAGGTACTGTATCCGGAGGTAATCTCCCTGTCTGATTGACCTTTCATGGCCATGCTTGCAGCCTGCTGCCCCAGTGCCCGTCCCGTCTCCGGCAGACTGGTCCAACCCCTATCTGCAACATCAGCTGCAGCAGCATGCACTCATTCAGCAGTCCCATCAACAGCAACAACACGACAGCCATGACATGAAAGTAAGCGAGGCAGAGGAATCAAAATCGAAATCTCTCAAAGTTTCAGTTCCTACTGGATTCGGAGAGTCGACCAGATGTGATCCAACGTCTTTCGCACGTTTCTCATCCGTGGTCCACAGGGTGCGTAAAGGGAGAGATCGAGAGAAAGTTGACTTTCAGACTGTTTTTTGCAATGAGATTTTCAGCATTTCATTAGTTGTTACTGAATTTCAAATCTTATGAGCTTAGTCAAATTTTAGTAGCCAACATGCTGCGCTTGGAGTTGTCAATGGACTTGGGATTGGCGGATCATCGGAAGGACAGAGCCTTGGCCAATCATCGGCCGTGAATGGCGAGCTGAGTCAGCAGGAAGAGGCTTTGCTGGCCTCGCAGCTATCAGACGACGCAGAGCCAACAAGCTCCGACGATTTAGAAGGATTCGCAAAACAGTTCAAGCAGAAAAGGATCAAGTTGGGGTGAGAAAGAGTTTTTGTTTTAATTTTACAAACTTTAAAGATGACTTATATTCGCCTTCAAAAATTTTGAATCATCTACTAATTTTTTTCCATTTGCTTATCTGCAATGGCAAAGAAAATGTTTGGAACCAAAAATGATTTCTAAAATCACGAGTAAAATCATTTTCGACGATCAACTCTTTGAAATTTACCGGATTTTTAGGTTTTAGAGCATTTTACATGAAAATAAAATTTTCCAATTATTCGTTCATGAAAAGTGAGTTCGAGTTTCATGTTAAGATTTGCATTTGGTTCCGAACTTTTCTTGCCATTGTACTGAGATGGCTCAATCCGGCTAAAACTTTAAAATTGTAATTATTTGGCTACTCCAAAATGTGATCATGTTTCGGCAAATCACTTCACCATAGGTTGATCAGCAAGTGGAAAAGTGGCTGATGAAAAAGCTTTGAGCAACAATGTACAGAAAGAATATAATGTTCCTAAAATCAAACTTATTTCAAATGAATGATGAATGCTCAAAGTTGCGAAAGAACTCGTTCTTGCTTTGATCTAACCGACAATCACAGAATGCAGGAGATATTGAACACATTTTTGTGGCGGAACGAGATTTGTTTGTTTTGGCTG